>PYUH01000052.1:229722-267930 GCA_016808085.1 Suaeda aralocaspica | reverse complement strand
ATAATTTCCAAGTAAAATTGGAAATGGGTGTATCAAAGATGATGTTTTATGGAGGGTGTTTAGCTTTAATGTTGTCATGCATGCTAATAGTAGAGGCACAAACTCCACCTGGAATTGCCAAAAATCCAGCAAGAGCATCATGTAAGAAAAAAGAATACAAAATGTGCTATAATTTAGAGCATGTTTGCCCTAAGTTTTGTCCTGATAGTTGTCATGTTGAGTGTGCTTCTTGTAAGCCTATTTGTTCTTCTTCTTCTACTAGTGATGATGGTGATGGTGATGGTGATGGTGATGATTCTTCCTCTTCGTCTTCTTCTGCCGCATCTTCTGCTGCATCTTCAGCAGCTGCTGCGCCTGGTGCATCATCAGCAGACTCATCCGCATCATCATCCTCTTCTTCCTCCTCATCGGGATCAGCAACACCATCTAGAGATCCTTATGATACTACTCCTACCCCTTCAACACCATCTCCTACTCCAAAACCTTCAACCCCTACTCCATCTTCTCCATCACCACCAACCACTACCCCTACTACTCCTCCTAAGCCTTCCGCTGTTGCCTCCCCAAGCAAAGCTAGATGTAGGAACAAGAGCTATGGACAATGTTACAATCAAGCTCATGTTTGCCCTGCTAATTGCCCTACCTCGTGTCAAGTCGATTGTGTCACTTGCAAGCCCGTCTGTAGTAAGTCTCTTGTTCTTTTATAATTGCAACATTTTCTTTTAACTTTCACAAATTGATACCTTAACCGTATTTGGTCTTTTTTTTGTTATACATATTTACTAACTCTTTGTTTTTTTTTTTTCTTTCAAAATAGATTGTGACTACCCAGGAGCTGTGTGTCAAGATCCTCGCTTTATCGGAGGAGATGGTATCACCTTCTACTTCCACGGAAAGAAGGATAAAGACTTCTGCCTTGTGACCGACCCCAACCTCCACATCAACGCCCACTTCATTGGAAAAAGAAATGCAAACATGGGACGTGACTTCACTTGGGTTGAATCAACCGGGATTATGTTTGACAACCACCGTCTTTTCTTAGGAGCTAGAAAGACCGCCAAATGGGATGATGCCAATGACCGCCTTGCATTATCCTTTGATGGAGAGCCAATATTCCTCGATGAAACAGAAGGCTCACAATGGTCATCCACCTCCTCACCACAAGTGGCCATAACAAGGACCAGTGAGACCAACAACATTGTCGTTGAAGTCGAAGGCAAACTCAAGATCAAGGCTAAGGTAGTACCTATTACTGAGGAAGATTCAAGAGTACACAACTATGGTGTCACAAGTGATGACTGCTTGGCTCATCTTGATCTCGGGTATAAATTTTACTCATTGAGCGGAAAGGTTGATGGAGTACTAGGCAGAACATACAAGGATGACTATGTGAGCCGTGTGAACGTAGGAGCAGCTATGCCAGTTATGGGAGGCGAAAGAGAGTATGCCAGTAGCAGCATTTTTGCTACAGATTGTTTGGCGTCAAGGTTCAATGCAGGACAAGAAGAGTCTTCATTGGAGTCTACCATGGATCTTGCTACCATGAATTGTGCTAGTGGCATGAATGGTCGCGGTGTTGTTTGCAAGCGGTAATTCTACCCAATCCGAAGTCATCAATGGGACTTTATAAATCAAAAGAGCTATTGCCCTTATGAATAAATCAAATTTACAAGGCTGCAATTTTCAAATTAGAATTTGCAGTCTTTTTTTCTTTTATTATGTTATAATTGTTTTCTGAAATTTCTTAGTAAGAAAGTATTGCAGTTGTAAAATTATGATTTTATAAACACATTATATCTTTTATCCAGTTTAAATCAATGTCCCAACTTAATGCTGAAGTCTTTCCCTTCATCATTTTTTGAGGTTAATTTATCCAAAGTTATCTCGTATATATCATACAATATATTAAAAGGCGTTTGAGACAATGCATATATGCATCACAAAGACAATTATACTTCAAGTTTTGAGCCACCTAATCAAGACACATAATCTATGATCAACCATTCAACCAAAATAATAACTTTAACAAGAATCTTACCTAAGACCTCACTTATTAGTCACTTGAGAAATCCAAAACAATCACCAACTCAACCAAATGTTCTTGTATCATGTCCCAAACTTAAAACAGCAACAGAAAAGCAAACTAAGCGTCTACACCCACCAAAAATCGAGCGTGGCATACTAGCATACTATCTTAAATCTCCATTGTCTTTATCTACTCAACTCATAGATTATGCTTTCTATGAACAATCATTGATACACATATATCAAACTCATTAACTAATCTATAATCCTATAGTTATGAACTGCAAAACCATTGTTTCTGCTGTATTACTCACATATCAACTCTAATTTTACCCACAAAAAACTGCAAGTCAGTAACCACAGTTTCAAACTCAAATTCTACTCCAACAACTATCAGGAGTTCAAAACTTGTAGGCCATTTCCTCCATCAAAATGTCACAAACAAATTTTGCTAACACTTCACTTTAATACCAACCAATTTCACTAGTCACTACTTATGTGCAATTGTGCAAACTTATGTTAGGGTTAACGACTTAGTGTGTTATATATGTAAATGTCATTAAGCATTGTAAGTGCCCCATTCTGAGTAAATTCAACTTTGCTTCGGCCATTATCGCGACTTTTTACGCTGGTTCTCCAAGTCTGAGCTAGTAAACATATACACAGGGAAAGGTAAATGTGAGTAGAGTAATATAACTCTTTGGCCGATCCGTATTCACCATATCCCCTAAATTACAAATGCAATAATGCATGCAAAGTGCAAAACAATAACTTGATCATTTCAAAAAATCATATAAAAGAGCTTCTCATCCCATGTAATTCAAATCAATTATCACACAACATAATATCACAAACAATTTCACTTTCAATGCCAACCAAAGCTCCCAGATGTTAGAACAAAAGAGATTTAAAAAACAAAAGTAAAAAATGTCAAATAGTATGCATTGCTAATTGGCAAAACCAGAGTTGAATTGAAGTTGGTCATAAAAAACCATCAATAAAGCAAAATTAAAGATTCCTAGACATAAGGCTCCAAAAAGACATCAGCATTATTGAAGACTTCAAATTAAAATAGTATTACTAGTGCTAAATAAAACAAGTAACCGTTGCCCAAACACTGACCCATGGAAATCGTTGCTCGAACATCAGCCAAATAATCTGGCCACTCTACTTGATCTTCTTCTTGGGCCTCAACTGCAAAGCAAACAACTTATGTTAATACGATAATATCTTTCAGATGAAGTAAGCTGGTTGAAAGGTTAACTTGTTACCTGGTTGCTGTGGCCACACTTCTTCTTCCTGCAGTTAACAGCACGAGGGTGCAGGCGAGCATAGCATCTAAAAGAGTACAAACAAATTGATAAGGGAGATATTGCAAACTGGTAAAACTAAGCAATGCTTTTAATCAGAGCGCTAACATCAGAATCGTATGCAAGCAGATTGACAGAAAATTAAACTATTTGCTTCCAAACTCTCAAAAATCGAACAAAACATGTGTACAAGCCCTACCACAACTTTGCATGGCTCAAATAAGTGAACTATCATGAGATATTTAAAAGCTAATAACCCCATTGAGATTATAGGAATATAAACAGATCAAGAAAGGAGATTTCGAAGATTATGTTAACAAGATTAGCCATATCTAAAACAACAGTTAAATTCACAAAAATTTAAAGCGAATTTGATTCCATGCCATCTAAAATAATCCGAATGTATACATATAAATCATACTTGTTTTGTTGAATACAAAGAAAATAGTCCAATTAATTGCAGGTGGTGTATCCACAATATACAAAACATAGAAGCAAAAACTACTTCAAAATACTCACTGGCGGCAAATCATCTTGTCTTGGTTGAATTTCCTAGCCAGGGCCATCAGAGAAGGCTCGATAATTCCACCACGAAGCCTCAGCACCAGATGAAGAGTCGACTCTGCAATTGCAGAAGAATTAAACACAGTGAACTACTGGGCATTATATCATTACATGGATAAATAGATATCTAAACACTTTCAATAGTTTGAAACATAAAAAAAGCAGAGGAAAAAATTACTAACCCTTTTGGATGTTGTAGTCAGCAAGAGTGCGGCCATCTTCGAGCTGCTTTCCAGCAAAGATCAGCCTCTGCTGGTCTGGTGGGATGCCTATCAGAGAGAAGAAAATCAATTCAGTTACACAATGACACAAGCAACACCGGTGACATAATCCAATTAAGGGACATCACTTGCTAATCAAATACTATGCTGTGAACTTATATCAAATTCAATTGCACAAGTTATATTCTATAGTCAATTAGTCAAATAATGTTAATATAATAATGTTAATGTATGTAATGAAAGACATTAACCCTTACTACGCCAATTAAAGTGATCATTTGCAATAATTCAATTCAAATATGCTGAAGTTGAAATTAAAACCTCAATTTAAGTTTCAAATAAACAATTTGCCAAATTCAACAAAATAAAAATTGAAAAACACAGGAAGATTAAACCATTTCCAATGCCCCATTTCACATTTCAATTATCCGTAAACACAATTAATTTTTCAAAAGATAAATTCAAAAAAAATGAAATCTTTCTCATAACCCTCCTAAATTTTCAATTACCAATGAATTACAGGTATCTAATTAGGTACAATATGAATTTCCCAAATCAAACAGATTGAAAACCATAAAGATAACACCTTTGAAAAAAAAATTGAAACCTCAATAACCCAATATACTACATATTAAGTAATAACTAAAACTGATGAAATTAAAACTATCAAACAACTAAAAATATGAAATTAAAAGTATGGAATAACTTAAAAACTATAAAGATGAAACCTTTATAATCACCCAATTCAAATTCTCAATAACCCATATACTAAACATCAAACAAAAACTAAAATCAAATAAATTTTATGAAATTAAAACTGAAATTTAAGTTAAAAATCATAAAGATGAAACCTTTGTAATTACCATATTCAAATCCTCAAAAACCCATATGACAAACATCAAACAACAGTTAAAATTCATTTACTTAGATGAAAAACAATGGAAATTAGGATAAAAACAACCAAATTAACCTAAAAATTCAACAAGCTAAAAACAATTAATCAAATACCCAAATTAAAAGTTCAAATACCCAAATTAAAAGTTCAAATACCCATTAATCAAACTAAACAAAAACAATTTAAAAATTGATGGAAACAGAATAAACCTTCTTTGTCTTGAATCTTAGTTTTGACATTATCAATGGTATCACTAGATTCAACTTCAAGAGTGATGGTTTTCCCAGTTAGGGTTTTCACAAAGATCTGCATCTTAAATGACCTTCCTACCCTCTCTTTTTAAAGGTATTTACTCTCTCCTTTCTGAAGTGTTTTTGTGAGATGTGGAGGAAGGCGATAAACTGAAACATTGTTCAAAGTTTGGTTTATATAGGAGTTGGGAATTCTGAAGAGTTTGTGTTTAGGGTTTTAGATGAATGAAACGCGTCGTTTAGCCTTTCGTGGGGTCCGCATGCTAAGTACAATATGTAAGGCCTTGTTCGCCAAGTTTCTTGCGAAGTACGAGTATTACTATTGTCTATTGGCTAATTTGACCATTTCTTTAGAGTTTAAGCTAGCTTTTTATTGTTTGCATTAATAAGCTCAAAATTAGCTTATTGACTAAATGATTGTATTAGCTCTTTTATAGGGAGTATTAGGGAGCCACAAGAGCGAAGTAAAGGATCTCTTAAAATCGAAAGGAAAGTTTTAATTATTTGAACTACCCCTTATTTTCACTGTATAGTTGTATTAGGAGATGAGGAACAATAACAAGAATTGGATGGCAGCGGTGGGAGGTTGCGAGCTGTCATGCACCAATAGGTTAGCTAGCATAAAGGAATTTTTTTTTTTTTGCATTTTTTATGAAAAAATTAGTCATTTTAACTTGTAAATATACACCCCTTAAGTTGATAAAAAAAATTATGATTTAAAATGTCTATTGTTTTTTTTTTGGTGCTAGAAAGCCACAAGGGCGAGGATGAGAATTGATCCCAGGATCTCCTGGAACCGGAAGGGAAGCTTTTACCACTTAAGCTACACCTCACTCACTTTAAAATGTCTATTGTGACTTAATAATACATGTGGACTAACTTGGAAAAAAGTTGTGAAATTACAAAACTATCTTTTTCTGTCAGATTGATTTGTCTGCTCTTAATATATTTCTCGTGGTGGTGAAAGAATAGATTTAAGATGAGTTTATTTTTATCAAATTATCATACGTAGTATATATAAACCTCGATAACATTGATCGATAAATGATGACCATGCATGTTGACCAATAAACATTCAAATGTCATATCTTCCCATCAAAAAACAAGTTTAACCTAAACAATTGGCATCCATCAACTCAATGTTGAACTTGAACACGAAAATGTAGATGCAAAAATTAATCAACAACCCCAAATTATCCAACCAAGCAAAGTAATTGCAATGGTAATAAAACTGCTTACATTAATTGTAATGGTAGTATACACCATAATGACCATATTACTTTGTCCATATCTTCACAAAATGGTACGGAGTATATTCGTTTTTTCTAATCTCTTCAATCTTTGGACTGGTGGGACAACTCTTATACATGAGATTCAACACAATCAAACTATATATACGAATAGGAGCAAGCTACTACTAATATAAGTTGAGTAACAACACCACACGTAAATCAACAACCTACATCTCATTCCCTAGCTACACTCTCTTCTATCCTTTTGAGTTAAACTGATCATAGACATTTCGCTATGGATTCACGCCTTTTTGCATCAATCAAAGGGTTATTTCCTAGAGACGCCAAGATAATGATCATAATCTTGTTCTTTTTAATTGTAAGGTACATTCATACTTAATGATCTACTTAAATTTTTAAGCAATTTTGTTATTACTTTTGGACCAATGTACTTTGATTTTGTGTATGTATTTGTTAGATGAATATTAATCTAATTATGATGGTGAGTCCATTTGTGAATGAATGTGGAGCTATATACGTGCTGAAAATGAAGATTAAAAAAATTACTTTTAGTGATTCTTGAAGTTGTATATTTGTGCAATTAATTTGGTTGGTGGCTGGGTAGGTTGCTTAATATGGAACATGTATTGGTGCGTAATTTGATAGAAGCTACAATATTATCAAATGATTTCTATTTTTTAAGCTACAATATCATCTAATGATTTCTATTTTGTTCTTAATTGCAAGTGTGGAAAGAATTTCGATGATGAAAATTGAAACTCATAAAAGCCCAGCAGATGTAAGTGTTTTTGGTTCTGAAGATGAATTGGCAAAGTCGTTGGCCAAATACATAGGTGATTTATCAAAGAAGTTTGAAAAGGAGAGAGGTGTTTTTACTATGGTTATTTCCGGTGACCATATTACCAAAACAATGAGGTAAATTCAATCAATTTTCTATAATAAAGCTTTTGTATATGTGGTGTATGCCCCTTACTTTTGTGTAATTAAGAAATTTCGTTTTTTACGATGACTGAATTATTAGGGTGCTATATGTAATTGGTCAAGAAAAAACATTCTCATAATCATCTATTCATGCTCTATTTGTTTTGGTGGATAACAAAATTAAAGAAACTTGATGGAGCCATCGTCTTCGATTGATTGGTCAAAATGGTATGTGTTTTGGGTTGATGAGAGAGTGGTTTCCAAGAATAGCCCCAAAAGCAACTACAAGCTTGCTTATGATGAATTTCTTTCTAAGGTATACAACATTCCAATCACCCTAAGGAAAAAATTGATAAGACTTTGTATGTTATACATTTATCTAGCCTTATTTTCACATTTACCTCTAAAATTTTTTACAGGTACCAATCCCAAATGATCAAATAATATCTATAAATGATAAACTTTTGACTGAAGCAGCATCAATAGAATACGAATCTCATCTAAAACAACTAGTAAAAAACAATGTAATTTCTACGTCAAATGCTACTGGTTTCCCAAAATTTGACCTCATTCTTTTGGGGTTAGGTTATAATGGACACATAGCTTCATTATTTCCAAACCATCCTCAATTAAAAGAGAACAAAAGATGGGTAACATACATTAAGGACTCTCCAAAACCACCGCCACAAAGAATCACCATGACATTTCCAGTGATTAACTCTTCTTCAAATGTCGCTTTCTTGGTTACTGGAAAAGGAAAAGCAAAAGTGGTGAATGAAGCCTTAAATGGACATCAAAGCTCAACAATGATACCTGCTAAAATGGTTTTGCCAGAAGGAGATTTGAAGTGGTTTTTAGACAAGGAAGCTGCATCAATGTTAAATATTTAAGCATATTTACACGTAATAATAATGCTTTGTCATTTATTACAACATTATTCTCATACGTGTGATAAAAATGGGGTATCTACATATGATTTTATTTTAATATGTTGGATTTTACCTGAAATAATTTTAATCAACATAATTATGTAACATTTGTACTATTTATGAATGATATATGATAAGCTATATGTTGTGTGAACATTTGTCTTCTTTTTTTTTCCATTTTAAGTGCTTGCCTTTTATGCTTCTTAAATTATTTTAGTCATATGAAGTATTACTTGTATAAGCCCTATTCTCGTCAAATTTTTGCCGACACAAAGATCTCATTTTACAAGCCAAATTATTAAACCTTAACCCACCAATAATTAAAATAAATAATCTTAACATATAATTTGTATTCGCTGACAAATATTGTTTGTCAAGAATCTGTTGTTTTTTTTTAAAAAAATAAAAAAATTTAAGGCTATATCTCTATTCTTAGATTCTTTGTCCATAAACGCTATTTGTGTTAGCTGCTTTCTTTATTTTGAACATTAATGGAAATGCATGTGATAGTAAATTTATTGTTGGAGCATAGTAAATATTTTCAATATTTATTTTATTGCTTGTTATAATATGTACAATTATATGTTGATAGATAATTAAGATATTTTTGTTATTGTCTACATAGTTTTTGAAATTTTTTATTTTCCCGTGTGCTTTTCTATATCCTTATTTTTGAAAATTCAAGCTTACTCATCTTTCATAAACTCTATCCGTTTTCGTGCTACTTGTATACTCATTCTTTCTCTGATCACTTGAATTTTTCTCTCTCATCTATTGATGAATAACCAATAATTCTCATTCTCCCTCCATCATCGTCAACATATCATTCTTAGAAAAATCCCTAGTTCCTATCATCAAATCAAATTAATATGGATCTAAATACAATGGCATAAAACAAACATCCTCAACCTCCTGAGTCCTGACCCTCCCAAGTCTAATAAGTGAATCGTCATACAAAAAAGGTTCCACCCTTGAAAAATGGAAAAAATCTCTGCAGTAGGTAATTAAACTTATACTCCATACAAAGGTGTTTAATTTTGTAACTACTTGGTAATTTTTTTTTTATTAGGCAGTTAAGTAAAAAAAAACAACTTTAATTGGACAACTTTGAACAGTTTTGGCATTAATTTATTATCATATGTATCAAGTCAAGCATATGAAATTATTAAAATAACCCTTAATATACTTCTCATAAAAATATCAAATGATAAAGAATTTCCGCATAAACAAGCAAAAAATTACACGAGGAACTCATTTTTTTTTTTGGAGGGCCCACGAAATAACGAGGAAGTAGAAAACACAAAAGTGAATCGGTGACAAGACATTAGTCACGCATCATACATTCATACTCATAGTCATCCCACCATCGCACCGAAATCCCCTGTTTTCATCTTCATAAACTCACACATAATCTATTCTAATCTACCATTAAAATTAACAAAATAACTGTTTCAAATTCAATACCAAAAAAAAAAAAAAAAAACTTCAAATGGCAGAAAACAAAAAACCTGTGAATGTGAAAATCTTAGATTCTGAAGAAACAGTGGCAATTGAATTAGCTAAATATGTAGCTAATTTATCTGATAAATTTATCAAACAAAGAGGAGCTTTTACTGTTGTTCTTTCTGGAGGTTATCTCATTGACAATCTCAGGTAATAATTTCGAAACTACCCTTTTTAGAATTTTAGATTTGATTTAATTTTATGGGTTTAATTTGAAATTTTTTGTTTATAGGAAATTATTGGAGCCACCATATGTGGATTCAATTGATTGGTCAAAATGGCATGTATTTTGGGTGGATGAAAGAGTTGTTCCTAGAGATCACCCTGATAGTAATTATAAACTTGCTTTTGATGGTTTCATGTCTAAGGTATGTTAATTTATAATGATCATATCATGCGTATCATACTATCATATGTAATACTTGGTTTTATTTTATATTATGGCTTTATGATTATATAGATTTTGCCATTTGATAATACTTGGTTGACATGATGATCACTCCAATTTGTACAATAGTTAGTGAAATTGTGTTGTTATAACTTATAAGTTTTATAGGATAGCATTTTGGTTCATGCAGCGAACCCCGGCTTATGGAAAACATTTGATTGATTACTACTAGGCTTTTTGTAAGTGATATGAAAAAGGTCCTTAGATGCCTTCTATGAAGAATCAGTACTACAATTGTTACTCTAGTGATGCCATACATTCCGTTAAAAATTTTCAGGTACCTATCTTGATTGGCCAAGTTTACGCCATCAATGATGCACTCTATCCAGAAGGGGCAGCTGAAGATTACGAAGCTCGTCTCAAAAAGCTTGTGCGAAACAATGTGCTAGCAACATCAAAAGTTACTTGTTTTCCGAAATTTGATCTCATGCTTTTGGGAATGGGTCCGGATGGACATGTTGCGTCTTTGTTTCCTGGTCACCCTCTTGTTAAGGAGGACAAAAAATGGGTTACCTTCATTAAGGACTCGCCAAAACAACCTCCAGAGAGGATCACTTTCACCTTTCCTGTGATAAACTCTTCTGCATACATTGCTCTTGTAGTTTGTGGAACTGGTGAAATCAATGCAGTTAAGAAGGTGCTTGGTGACAAGAGTATTTCTGATGTTCTGCCTGCTCAAATGGTTTCGCCTGAAGAGGAGTTGACTTGGTTTCTAGACAAAGAAGCCGCTTCATTGTTGTAGATCTTGCTATGTCTTTAGTTGGTATAATAAAGAGGTGTATACCTCCAATTGCAAGGTCATGTTTGCAAGTGTACTACAGAATAAACTTGCTGTATGTTCTGAGAGTTATTAAACTCCTGATGCTCTATATTGAAGAATTAGCTGATGACTGATGGAGCGATAGAAGTGGGAATCGAGCCGTTTGGGTCAGTCAGTCTAGGAGAGGGTTATGTTATTCGGCTTGGTATAAGGCCATCATGGTCAACTACTCAACTCTATCCTTTCTGGTATCTGCTATTTTGTCACAAGGAACAATAAACCAAAGTTAATGATATTGTTTTCGAATCTGAATCAGTTCATGTCAAGAACTTATCACAAATAAGGGTTAGGTTTGGATCTAAATAAGGCTAATTTTGGGTGGATTATTACTGTAACATCAATTTTTACAAGTTTACTAATCAAAAGCCTTATCTCATTACTACTGCAGTACTGCTTATGAACTAAGAAGTAAAAGTGAGACTATCAGTCTATCAATGTTATAATTCTTACTTTCTCAGTGATCTTGGAAATACAGTCATCAGTTTCTTCTTGTTAAAACACTAGAAGCATGCATTGTAGCGTTAACAACCATTAATTTAATTCCTATGGACATTCAATTCTCAATCGTCAATCATAGTAACCTTATTCCACTAATGCCAAATGTCTAGCTGACATAATGAAGATTAAGAGCAAATTACGACAATCAACAATGAGTCGACAAGAATAATAAAACATTAGTGAAGGCATAAAGGGATATGGATAGTCAATCTTACTTTTGATTTTGAAGATCCTTATCTCTACAAGCGAGATGGTTAGACCAGTTAAACACAACTACATTAATAGAAAATATACACATTTGAAAGAAAATATACATATGAATGGTATGATCAAACTTATTTATGAACCAATTGACATTTTTTTTAGAGAATTTACAGGAAAAATACTCCACATAAAAAAACTAAAATAAAAAAAAAGAGTTAGTCACGTGCACTAAAGATGTGTTTGTGTCATTAGTAGGTGAAGACACTTGAACAATAACCACCCCATACAACACTGAGAAAAATGACATCTTCAACAATTTATTCCCTTTCTTATTCAACCCCAACAAAATTCTCACTTACTAATCAATCTTCCTTAATTTTCTCAAAAACCCCATTAATTTCTTTCACTAAAGCTTCAAACTTTCCTCTCAAATTAAACCAATTTTCTGCAATTCCAAAAAACCCCATCAAAATTACACCAAAATCTTCAATGGCTGAAGTGAAATTTCAAAGGGATTCTCCTAATTTGAGCATCTTTGATAGTGAAGAGTTAGTGGCTTTTGAATTGGCTAAGTTTACTGCTGATTTATCTGATAAATTTGTTAGAGAAAGAGGTGCTTTTACCGTTGTTGTTTCTGGTGGTTCTCTCATTAAATCTCTTAGGTAAAATTTTGACCTTTTTTGTTTTTTTTTTGTTTTTATTTTATTTTGGGTTGATTATTTTTGTTGTTTTTTCTTCAAAGTTAGGATTTTTATGATGTTTTGGATGTTGAGTTTATTGTTTGATTGACTTTTTATGAGGTTTTTTATTTTTTTAATTTGGTTGATGATTATTGGTAATTATGTTTGTTTTTATTTCAATGTTTGGATTTTTATGTTGTGGTTTGTTGTTTGATTGATGAATTTTAGTTTTTTTAATTTTCTGTTTAAAATGTGTTTTAATTGTGAAGTTTGATGTTTCAATTTAATGAGGTTTTTGTTGCTCATGATTTTATGGTGTTTAGCTTATTTTTTTCCCACTTCCAGTTTAGAATTGAAGATATAATGGTAAATTTTGATGCTTCAATTTGATTTTTTTTTTTCCTTCTTCGTTTTGGTTGAAAAATAGGAAATTGGTAGAGCCACCATATGTGGATTCAATTGATTGGTCAAAATGGCATATGTTTTGGGTTGATGAAAGAGTTGTTCCCAAGGATCACCCAGATAGTAACTACAAGCTTGCCTATGATGGTTTCTTGTCTAAGGTACACTTGCTGATATGCTTATTTACGTTGACAAATTTTAAATATTCTAAAGTTTAAATTGCTTGATGCCTTTGGTGAGTGGTTTTGTTTGAGATAACGAATCACATATATCGTAATATCGTCATATCTAACAGGTCTGAAACTTTGAATCAATGGCATGTCTTTGAGGTAACAAAATTTTTGAAACACCTAAAATGGCATGCAGTGCTATCGCTATGAGGCGGAGGGAGTATTTTGAACGCTTAATGTGATTGTTGTTATAGCTTTGGGAATAACTTGGCATAGTAGTTTGTTTCATAGCAGCAGCCTGATAAGGCTCCCAAAATTTATCCGTCTATGTGCACCAAAAGAGCTCAATTGCTTTAGTTCGACTTTTTTTGAAAGGCTGCTTGTTAAACATTATTTAGAATCTATTAAACACTATTTTAGTATAATCTTATCCCTGACAATGTCACAAAAGATGCATTAGGAAGCTTTTTTGTCAACAAATGCGCCACAGCCGTCACTATGCAGAACAATCGACTGTTACTATATTAGTTGATCTAACAGAATCGTTATCAACATGTCGACCACTAAAAAACCTTTTGAATCAGCAACCTCATGTAGTAGAGAACAAACCACTTGGACCTTTCAAGTGGTGTGAACCTGAAATATGCATTCATTACAGTGCAAACTCACTAAGATGGATATGTCTTTAATACACCTTATTCCTTAACATCTAAAATAAATAAACAAATGTACAGTGTTCACTTTTACAACATAATATATTCGAGATCTTAGTCAACTCTAGCAACTGGAATAGGGAGTAATGCTTCGTGGGGCTCAGTTTGGTTCAGGTCACTTTGATCCCAAATATATCATAAGTATAATAACAAATACTGTTCATTCTGGATTACAGGATTCCAAATATGCTTTTCTCCACTTCCCATTGGTCTCAAGCTCTTATAGTTGTCTTATCCGGTTCAACGTTTTAGCCGGTTTCTTAGTTTTCTAATATAGCCTGCCTTCATGGTTGCTCTCCGTGTAGTGAGATATCTCAAAGGGACCTTAAATTGTTTGATTCTGCCAATTGTTCAATGAATGATATGCTTAAAGTCAGTTCAGTATTGAATAGTTCAGTATTAATTGGTTTAGTGCAGATTGTCTGTTTTTTAGAGATAACTTGGTATCTTGGAAAACTAAGAAACAAAATACATAGAGTATAAGAGCATGGCTTACATTGCATCAAGCTTGCTTTGATGCATGCCTATAAGGGGGATGTTAATAGGTTTTTAAGGGCTGAAATTGATCGTGGGGTACCGTATGGTGGTCCACAGCACGCTATGAAAAAACATGATGAAAATAAGACAAGGCCGGGGAATGCCCCCCGGGAGGCCTTAATCAAATGGTATAATCCACTGTTTCTTTAGTTTTCGAGTTCCCGGGAAAAAAAAGCCCTTATGGTTAAAATATGTACCCAAAGCAAGTGATTTGGGGTGAAAAGCCTGAAGAGGGATGATAACATGTTCTATAGGATCACAGAATTAGTTGTTATGCCCTTGTCCTCAAAAGGCCATAAGAAAGATGATAATAGGGTTTAAGGGGTCGAAACCAATCGTGGAGAGTTATGTGGTAGTCTACAACACGTGGTGAGAAAACAAGGCGAAATTAAGACGGGCCAGGTAAACCCCTTGGGAGGCTTCAATCAAAGGCTATTATTCATTGTTTTTTGAGTTTTCGGATCCTGGAAAAAAATATTGTCAAAACTTTTCGGGGTGCCTGTATGGTTAAAATATGAACCCAACAGACAATTTGGGGTGAAAAGGCATTAAGAGGGACGATAACAGGTTTTTAGAGGGTGTCGAAAATAATTGTTTTTCTTTTATTTAGAAAAGGCCATAAGAAGGACGATAATAGGATTTTAGGGGCCGAAATCGATTGTGAGGAGTCCCGTGGTAGTCCACAGCATGCGGTGAAAAAATAGAGCGAAAATAAGACTGGTCCTGGAAAGGCACCTATAGAGACAACAATCAAAAGCTATTATCCATTGTGTTTTGAGTTTTCGGGGTCATAGAAAAAGTTGCCAAAAGTTTTCCGGAGTGTCTGTATTGTTAAAATATGAACTTACACCATGCGATTTGGGGTAAAAATACATTAACAGAGAAGATAACAGTTTTTCTAAGGTCTCGTAAGTATGTGTTTTCCTCTTTTTCAGAGAAGGCCATAAGAGGGATAATAATAGGTTTTTAGGGGCCGAAATCGATTGTGGGGAGTCCTATGGTAGTCCATAGTACACGATGAAAAAATATGGTGAAACGAAGACGGGGCCCGTAAAGGCCCCTCAGGAGGCCTCAATCAAAGTCTATTATTCATTGTTTTTTAAAATTTTGGGGTCCTGGAAAAAAAGTTGCCAAAAACTTTGTGGGCACTTATATGGTTAAATTATAAACCCGAGCAAGCAATTTGGGGTGAAATGGCTTTAAGAGGGATGATAACATGCTTTTAAAGAATTTTAAAAATAATTATTTTCCTTATTTGAAAAGACCATAAGAGGGATGATTATAGGATTTTAGGGGTTGAAACCTATCGTGGGGGGTCCTGTAATGGTTGATAGCTCGCGTAGAAAAAATAAGGTGAAAATAAGACTGACCTGGGAAGGCCCATCAGGATGCCTTAATCAAAGGCTATTATCCATTATTTTTTTAATTTATTGGGATGCGATAAAAGGTTGCCAAAAACTTTTCGGGGGCCTGTATTGTTAAAATATCATCCCCGACAAGGCGATTTAGGGTGAAAAGACCTTAAGAGGGCCGCAACAATTTTTATAAGGTCTCAGAAATAATTGTTTTTCCTTGATTTGAATAATGCCATAAGAGGGATGATAATAGGTTTTTAGGTGCTGAAACCGACTATCCATTGTTTTTTTGAGTTTTCGGAGTTTCGGAAAAAAAGTTGCCAAAAACTTTCGGAGGTGCCTGTATGGTTAATATATGAAGCCACAACAGGCGATTTGGGGTGGAAAGGCCTTAAGAGAGACAATAATAGGTTTTTAAAGGGTCTCAAAAATAATTATTTTTCCTTGTTCGAGAAAGGCCATAAGAGGGATGGATGATAATAGGATTATAGGGGTTGAAATTGATTGTAGGGAGTCATGTGGTGGTCCACAACATGCGGTGAAAAAATAAGGCGAAACTAAGATGGGCTCAAAATGGCCTCTCGAGAGGCCTCAATCAAGAAGCTATTATCCATTGTTTTTTGAGTTTCCGGGGTCCCCAAAAAAAAGTTCTCAAAAGCTTTATAGGGTGCTCTTATGGTTAAAATATGAACCCACACCAGGCGATTTGGGATGAAAAGACATTAAGAGGGACTATAACAGGGTTTTAGAATCAGCTGTTTTTCCTTTGTTTGGAAAAGGCCTTAAGTAGGATCATAACAGGATTTCAAAGGTTGAAACCGATCGTAGGGAGTTCCCACCACAGTACACGGTGATAAAACAGGGCGAAAATAAGACAGTGCCCGGAAAGGCATCTTAGGTGGCCTCAATCAAAGACTATCATCCACTGTTTTTTGAGTTTCTGAGGTTCTGAAAAAAAAGTTGCCAAAAAATTTCCGAAGTGCCCATATGGTTAAAATATGAACCCTAACGAGGCAATTTGGGGTAAAAAAGCATTAAGAGGGACGATAAAAATTTATTATAAGGTTTTGGAAAGAAGTGTTTTTCCCTTGTTCAGAAAAGGCCATAAGAGGGATGATAATAGATTTTTAGGGGCCGAAACCAATCGGAGGGAGTTCTATGGTAGTTCATAGCATGCAGTGAAAAAATAGAGCAAAAATAAGACGGGGCCCGAGAAAGCCCTTCGAGAGGCCTCAATCGAAGTTTATTATCCACTGTTTTTTGAATTTCCTCTTCCCGGGAAAAAAAGTGACCAAAAATTTTCCGAGGTGCCTGTATGGTTAAAATATTAACCCAGACCGTACGATATGGGGTGAAAAGGTCTTAAGAGGGACGTAACAAATCTTTATAAGGAATTGGAAATTGTTGTTTTTCCCTTTTTCGAAATATGCTATAAGAGAGATGATAATAGTTTTCTAGGGGCCGAAACCGATCGTGGGGAGATTTGTGGTGGTCCACAACACACGGTGAAATAACAGGGCTAAAATAAGACGGGGTCTGGGAAGGCCTCGCAGGAGGTTTCAATCAAAGGTTATTATCCATTATTTTTTGTTGTATGTTTAAAATATGACCCCAAACTTGGCGATTTGAGGTGAAAAAGCTTTAAGAGGGAAGATAACAGTTTTTTATAGAGTCTCTCTTATTTAGAAAAGGCCATAATCATGCATGGTCTCCTTGATGACTTATTCAGCATCCTCTTTGAGGACATGTACACTTGGGGGAAAGGGTGAGACCGTAAGACTTTAGAGGGGTACCTTCTGAAATCTGAACTGTCTGACTGTTTAATCACAGGAGTCTTAAAATAATGGCCATCACCAATGTTTGAAAAAGGTTATATTATTATAATTCAAGAAACCAAGCAACGCCAATAAAACTATTCAATTTTAATTCTCACTTCCCAAAAATGTGTAAACTAAAAATCATTTTCACTCCCATCTTGATGTGGCCTCCATCTACCCTTTAAGTCTCTTCAGGTGTGTGGTGCACCATTTGGCTTACCCTTTGAAGCCAAATTGAGTCAACTAGGGCCCTGTACCAAGTCTTTTGTTTCAGGGAAGTGTTTCATCATACCACTGAATAAATAGTCAAATACACTAAGATGGTAAATTGGATAACAAAAAAGGAACTAAGGGTACCTGGAGATGTAACCCCGTAGTTTATACATCATGAACCGGCCTCATCAACTAAACACCCATACTTATTTTGCAGCCCAAATGGAGGCCACTGCACTTGAGCGCCATGGCAACTAGGATCTCTGACCATCAACTCTGTACAGTGTATGCTTACTGTCTTCAATCTGAAGTTCAGTTGCCTATAGAGATTTCTTTCTTTCCTTCTTTGTTTGTTGTTCCTGGGAGGAAAGTAGGAAACTATTCACATACTAAGCAACTTTACCGAAAATGATTGCAAGGTCTTGTTTAACCTTGTGATCTGGTCCTGCATGAGAATTAGGTTATTTAGGTATCTGTCAATTGGACTAAATTTACAATAAATCAATCATTGAAGACAAACAGGCTCCTCTGCTTTCAAAACCTTGAAAAAGATGTTTGATAAAATCTCTGAGCCATTTACTTAATGCTCCATTGGGTAAATTCCATGTTACTAGTCACGTCTGCATAGCATGGACGAGTTAATTCTTATACCTCTTTATATTTATGGAGGGATCCTTGAACAATAGCTACACTTATGCATGAGTAGAGGCTGCCTAATTGTTAGCCATGACCCGAGCGACATAAGAAGCTGTAGAGTAAGGTTTTTGGCTGCCTAATTGTTAGACATAGCCTGGGGGACATGAGAAGCTGTAGAGGATGCTATAAAGCTGCTTTCTAGCTGTAGAGGAAGATTTAGAAAATATATGTTACAAAATATATCATTTCTTATATAATTGTATTCTTATGACTCAGACCCTGTAAGATCTAGAATATGTTACAAAAAATGAGTTGAGCTGATAGCCTGATACCATTAATAAATTGTCTTTTGGTGCAAAATATATCATTTCTCACACTATATTGTTTGTGCTTTCTATCCGTTTAGGTTCCTATCCCCCCAGGAAATGTATATGCTATCAATGACTCCCTTTCAGCTGAAGGTGCAGCTGACGATTATGAAAGTGGTCTCAAACAGCTAGTGAAGACCAATATATTAGCAACCTCTACAACTAGTGGGTTCCCGAAATTCGATGCCATGCTTCTCGGGATGGGTCCTGATGGACATGTTGCTTCATTGTTCCCAGGTCACCCTCTTCTCAAGGAGAGCACCAAATGGGTTACCTTCATTAAAGACTCCCCTAAACCACCACCTGAGCGAATTACTTTCACCTTCCCTGTAATAAATTCCTCAGCCAACATTGCTCTTGTAGTTTGTGGCGGTGGAAAAGCAGGGGTAGTGAAAACAGCTCTGAGCGAAAACGATAGCTCCGATTTGCTGCCTGTTCAGATGGTTTCCCCTGAAGGAGAGCTGAAATGGTTTCTAGACAAGGAAGCAGCAGGACTGTTGTAAATCTCGGCAAGTCTCTAGGTAAGTAGAAGTGTGTATCGGCATTTATGACTTGTGAGGTGTTTTTTGCATGTGCTTGTGAGGTAGTACCAAGTACGTAGAATAAATGCTTAGTATGCAATAAGGCTCAGCCATGTCGCTGTAGATTTTCTTGACACTGCTCTCTTGTAGAAGTACTATTTTCCATCCAATACAAGGAGGAAAAAGTGCAAGTGCATGTTTTATAGTCAAGAGGAGATATGGTGTTTCACTTCGACCTCATTCCAACAATGATTGTAATAATTTGTTGTTAGCAATGTTTTTGCTTAGATTTTCTTCTATTTTCAATGAGTTATATGAAGCATAAAGTTGTGATCTGTTTACTGGGGCAGCTATTTTAACTTGATTTTATTAAAGTTCGATCTTGTTTAAATATATTTGGTTTGAGGATATTGTCCCTTAGAACTCAGAAATTGAAAAAAAAAAAAAAAGAGTTGTTTCTCAGGGGCAAAAAACAAAATTCCACTATGTTGCTGCTTAGATTCACAATTCACATGGATGTGATCGAATTTGCTGATTTTTCTCTTTGCATCTAAGATTTTTAAGATGTTAAATATTCCACCATTGTAACCTAAGTTTGCATCTTATAGGAACAATAGATGTCTGCAAATGCAATGCAACTTACATGTGGTAACTTGACTTCTATTTAAAGTAAAGTGATACTTATCCCTATCAATAATACATAGGGTGATACACTGAAACTTCATATGAAGATCAACTAGCTCAATTTGATGACTGTTCAAACTTAGCTACTACTTTTGGCTCTGACTAGTTCACATGTAAGTTGAGTTATGCTCCAATTACGCCGGGAAAGCTATTGCTAGATACCTTGCTGCTGCGTTTTAAAACCGGAGAATTTGATTATAGTAAAACAAGTAAAAATTTTCCTGCCAGGTTATCCATAGGTACAATAAACATTCTAATCAATTGGTAATACGGACTACGGAGTATTAACGTCGAGGGACGTTTATTAGTTTATCAATTGGTAATATTAAAGTTGGGCGACGTATATTAGTGTCCAAGGGTAGGTAGGTAGGTTTCTTGAGAACAACTCTCCTAGTGCATCGAATTTCAGCTACATATTCCGATCACATCAGTTGGGGTCTTAGAATTGATACTAAAACACCAGCATCTTATAAAAAACATAGAATAATGATGTTGTCGAGATGAGCTGAAGAAAAAGGCCAAAGTATAAGTATGATTGTATAAGTAATGTACCAAAAAGCTTGTGAAACTTCAACATCCATGCCTGAATCTCAATCCATATGCATTATGACATGCCCTTTTTCTTTCGTGTTTCAATTATTATGATTTCCTTTGTTATTTCTATTTGTCTTTTTGTATATTCCTTTTTTTTTTTATTCTGCATTGATTGTTTGCCTTTCAACTATACATCATTATTTGACTGTCTATTAACTCTCTTTTTATCGGTTTGATTTTTGAGTCAGTATTTTACATAGTTTATTTTTTTTTCAAATAAGTTCAAAAGAAAAAGGTCTTTATTCAATTAACCTATGGAGTATTGTCGCATGCAAAGCACATCAGAAGTGAGAACAATGAGGTGAGGAGAACAAAACAGTTGTAGCACCCATATCATATTAAATTATTAAGGATCTAGTTGGAACTGTAAAGGATTGTACTTTCCAACCTGACTTGTAGCTTATTAGTTGAGGGTGGACACTTTGCAATGGAGCTCTCTTATATTATTAGTTATTACCTTATTCACTTACCACAACCGCACAACCTCTCTAAGAACAAGGACCTAGCCTAGCGGAATGACTTGTCCAGAGCTCTAACCCGATAGGATCCGACTAAAATACGTAGTAACAAAAAAGTTGAAACTTGTAAATAACATGAATACAATGTGAAAATCATATCTATAAATCTATAACAATGTACAAGTATTAATTTAAGTAGTAAAATTTCTACTGCGTATAAACATGAAGCTAAGGATCGGATGAGCATGTAGTAAAGCGATAAACATTAGGTGACATGACATAGAAGTTTGAGTTTGCCAACTTATGCTGCCAAACAAAAATGAGGACTTGGGCAGCGTGGAATCCTTCTTAATTAAAATCAAATATCTAAATTATGAAGTGGTCCAATATATAATATTATTGAATAATAACATGCACATAAAATTTAAAAAAAAAAAACATATTATATACTCAGTACTATTTTATCATTTGTATAGAATATAGAAGATGATCAGAAATTGCTAAATCGTTAATTATTAATATATAATCCAAATAATTGGTTGTTTACTGTATTTGTTAAGTGATAATTATGAACTACCATAATTTGACTAGAAACGTGGCACATTTATGAAGGGGCAATTGAGTTGAATCATAGCTGCATGGGGTCAATGGCGGTTGAATTTTACCTACCTTATTTTGCTTAGTCAATGATAGATGTTTTCTTTTACTCAAAAGAATTTATATTAACCTACTCAAGTGATTGTGTTTTTAGTCATTCCACGAGATGATTTTTACTAGAATATATCAAACTACAACAATTTAATTACTCCATATGTGTTTTAAACGAGCAGTTGATTCAATTCTAGCTAGTAAGAAGAATATACTACGAAATTTTAATTTAATTCTTGATACATTCTAGTACCAAGTAATTTTTTTATTTCATATAATTCTTAATTTTGAATTTTATTGCAACTTGCATCACATTTTGGCTCCATATATTAAACTAGATTGAGGAGTTTACGTATTTTAGGCTTTTAAATAGATCACTTAAAATTTGCATTCACCTATGATGATTTAATTCAAGGACGCAATCACAAGAGTATCTGACGGAGTGACGGGAAGTGATTCAACAACAACAATCTTGAAGGACGACAAGTAGCAAACACAAAATTGATGATTAAACATGCACAAAAGCTATGTTTTCAAGTAGTTGAATAAAATTTCTATTGTACATCATGATTTTGCACTTCAAACATTTATTGTGAAAAGTTAGTAGTTGGTACTCCAACTCCATCACATTTTACATTATTTTTCTACTACGGCGTACATGCATCAACCTGAAAATGATATATTTGAAAAGAAGATTTTATAATAATTTTATTCTCTCATCATCTTATCATTTTTAATCTTTTATTATACACCACACAAATCAACAAAATGACTTTATATTTCTAATAAATTTCTGTATTTCTACTCGCAACGCGGTTAAAATCATTTATAATCCCTCAAAACTTGTAAGAATCAATCGATTACAAGTCATCATTGTAAAAAGGAATCACTAACCACTTTTAACAACCTTGAAGAACAAAATTCACCAAAAACACTCTTTCTCTCTCTACCCCCTCTCTCCTTTCTCTCTCTAAAAACTCTAGAAAATCAAGATTCTCTCTTACACTTACTCCTCCATTAATCTCTTCTCTCCTCAATCTCACTTCCCCCAATTTTCCCTCTTCTCTCTCTAAACTTTATCCAAAAAAAGACAACACACATTCTAGAGAGAGAAAGAGAGTAAACCACATTTTTTCAAAAATTCATCTTCATCTTCTTCAATTCTTCATTATCATCATCAATCACAAATTCAATTAATTGCAGAAAAATTATTGCAATTTTCTCAAATGCTTAATAGTGTGCCATCAACATCGAGTTTATACAGCAGCATCGGTGGACTTTTCCTCTTCTTAGGCGGTGGCTCCGGCGCCCAAAATGGTAGCGCCACTACTTTAGCCGCCGCTGTTACCGCCGTTGCCGGCGTCGCTCTTGTCGCCGTTGTTGTTTACACTCGTAGGTAAACTTTTTTTTTTTTTTTTATCATTTTCAAACACCTTCCCCCAATTTTTGAATTCTGATGAATTTTGTATAATTTTAATTGTTGTAAACCCTAGATTTAGTTGATAAACTGCAATTTTTAGTGAGATCTTCAATTTTTTATTGTGTTTTTTGATACTAAAGGGGGAGGGTTAGGGTTAGAGTCAGGGTTAGGGTTAGATAAATTAGGGTTTTCTGTAAAATTTATATGATTAAAGTAGATGAAAGCTCTAAGAAGAAGTCATACATGTTCTTCTTCATCTTCTTCTTCGTCGTCGAAATCAACCCCTTCATCATCATCATCATCTAATTCGAACAAAAAACGTCATTATTCTCCATCATCATCGTCATCGTCGTCTGCGTTGTCATCGCCATTGTCGTCGTCATGGGTTCAATTGCGATCGGCTTTATTCGTTGTTGCTTCTTCCTCACCGGCATCTTCTTCTTCTTTCCATCGGTGAGTTTTCGCTACTTCGTAAACACTTCCCATTTTCGCTCCCATTTGCTTAGAAAGCCCTTTAGTTTATTAGGTTCTAATAGTTTTATCATTAGCATTAATCATTATGTATTAGATATTAGTAGTAGTGGACTAGTGGTAGCAACTCTTAGCCTCTCATTTTTGTGAAATGATCGTTGTAGATTTCTATTTTTGGATGTTCGGAAAAAGCTGTCGCCCTTTTTATATTAGGAATGATGTGTGATTGGAGTTTCCTAAGATGTTTCTACTTAAATTGGGTGCTCGAGGAGCATAAGAGTGAGTGAGTTATGGAGTAATATATAAGGTCTTTTTGTAAATAATGTTGTATTTGGGTATGACATACTCCGAATGTTTTTTGCTTTAGCGGAATTTGTTTGCTAGATTCATTTTATAGTAATTTTTATGGCAGTCAAAACAATTTGTGGCTTCATGTTATTTTGTTCTAAGGATTAGTGTGATTCTGAAAATTTATTGTCTATTTTGGTTGATGAATAGAAAGTCATGAGAGCTAGCAATAGTAATAATTTAAAAGGTTATTTTATAAATTGGCTGGTGTTTGGTGTGGCATTATATGTAATGAATGCAGAATAACTAAGTTGCTTCAAATAAAAAACTACTACGTACTAAGAGCAGGAAAAGCAGATCATCAAATTTGAACCTTTTGGTTCATGGTTCTCACCTGTTTTTGCGTAGTTGGTTGTTGTGAGGGGACAAGGTGGCTAGAGTTGAGGTTAAATTGGTAGTGTTTTCTTTGTTTGTTTTAGATGTGATTGTGATTTTCAAAGCTTACTTTTGTCATGTTTTCTTTGTGATTCATTTGTTTTCCCTATTCTGCATTGAGCTGTCCTTTAAGAGGAGAAGGTTGTAGAATGTATGTGTATGAAAGGTAAATGTGGTTTCAATAGGAGTTACCTGACTTTTTTCGTGATTAATTCTTCAAAATATTGTTTCATATGGAAAGCCTTTCCCTTAAAAAAAATTAATTTGTGGTAAGGAACAACAAATGACCACAAGGAGCTAATGTACAATATTTCAATGTAAAACCCTGTGATTGATATCATTTTCGCAAGTTAGAAAACATTGTGCTTATGTTGGGTATCTATGTTGTGATTATTATTGCAAATGTTATGTAATGGTCCATAAGTATGTCTTAGCAATGCGTTGACAACCTCATATATACAGTTGCATGTATTATAAATGCAATATTGTTCCATTTTCTTTTCTCGTACATGTAGTGTTTTGGGCTTAAGTTTGTTCTATGCATTTCTTTAAGTGTTGTATTGGTTATTCTTATGCAGTGGCCATCTTAAGTCACCATGGTCTCGCAAGAGAAGAAAACATGCTCTCACACCACAGCAGTGGAGAAATTCATTTACACCAGATGGGAAGCTTCATGACGGTGGACTAAAGCTTCTGAAAAAAGTTCGAAGTGGAGTAAGTATTTGTGTATATATATATAATATACTTTATAGCTTGCTCTATCAATGATTTATCAAAATTACATATTTTCTGTAAGTACTTGTGCAATCATATGTTATAACTTTCAAAAGTTAAAAATTTATCTAACTTGCTACTCTGGTCAAGTTATTTGTATTTTGACAAATGGGAACTGGAGTATTTTGGATTCAACATGGAAAGATTTTGTTTGGTATACTTTGTTCTTGTACTTGATTTACCCTCTTGGTGTGCTTATTGTTACTGGCATTCTATTTTTTCCCGACATGAGAATGAAAGTTTGTGAATATGCCATATCATGTCTTGTAATGTCATTTCATCAAATGTTCTGTTTCTTAGTATGTGTGAAATTTTATGGTGCAGGGAATTGATCCCAGCATCAGAGCAGAAGTTTGGCCTTTCCTTCTTGGCGTGTAAGTATGCAGGATGTATATTATATGTCTTCACTACATTATTGACTTGTTTTATGCACAATTAATGCCTGATTGTCTGTAATGATTTTAAAATTTTGTGATTGTTCACTTAGCAGGTGATTGAGCAAAATGGAGTGCAATCACTAAACTAATATGCTTTTGGCATTTCTTGTACACTTGAATATATAATATGTTTGGTGTTTACAATAATAGCATTTGATGCACCTTGATTTGGGCTTTGGTTAAAGATTCTAATGACGACACTCACCGGGATACACCATGTTTGCTGTGCCCTTTTCATTTTCTTGGCTTGCCCAACATCTCCTTTTCGTTTGTTCTGGGATTGGATCTTGAATTTGATGGCCGTCGTCCTTTGATGCCTGCATTGTCTTGCCCATGCTTCATTGTTAGCAGCTATCATATATTGTTTTATCCACTTGACTGTTTGCACGAGCGCTTAATGTGTGCAATGTTTGTTTTGAATGTCGACAACATCTTTAAGTGCGCGTCAATCAAATAGTTATTTAACTTGGTAATTGGTTAAGTCTTGGATTACATTTATTGTCTTCAGGATCCATAGTAAGGTTGTAAGAACTGAGTGGGTAATATAGAAGGATTTCATGTCTAGCAGCTGCTTCACTGAATTGCTTTACTTCTAGCTATTTTAGTTGCGGAGGGTTGTACGTGTACATGTAATAGACCTATACTGGAAATCGGTTCATTGCACCCTTTTGGAAAACACGGAGTGAATTAAGTGGAAGTAGCTTAGGAGTTGGATTGATAGGTTGGAATATGACCGCCATGCTTTATTAACGTAATTCTTATACGAGGTAGATTTTAGTGAAATGCAAAATGTTAGCTGATTTGCCTCTGTTAATTTGTTAATTTGAGGCAGTAAAGGTATTAATAAGGTTTAAGTGCAAGTGATAAGAAAGATAAGCACTTAGATGTTATAGTTGATGAACCAAAACTTTCATGTCACTTTTCAAGTCTATGGTTTATGAAGTGTAGGTCCATTCGATGGGAAGCCCCGAGAAATGACTAGTCATTACTAAAAAGAGTTGCGATAATTAATAAAAGTTCCGGTGTAGCTGGCATTCAATTTTTTTTTTAATTCCATAGTCTTATTTGGTAAAGGGTTTTGGGGATAATAGCTCTAAATACATCTTTCAAGTTCATTGAGTGAATAGTCTTCCTTTCGTCAATTTTTTGTTCAGGTGATGTTGATGCTTAAGTTCGCATTTGCCCTGATAACAATTAAGATGTTGTGCGGCTTGAAGCAATTGGTTCCCCTTTGAAACTTCCGGACATTCTTTTCTCAAGTTTTAGAAAACATCTCTTTGAAATGTGAAATACCGAAATTATCATTTTTTTGCCCTAGTCTAGCTTAAATATAATTAGATGTAGTGGTTTTAGTTTAGCGCACTAACATTTTCTTCAACTATGTTGTTATATACATGGACTTGGAAATACCGGAACAAATTATGCATGGTGGTAAAATTCCCTATTTGTTTTTTTTTACTTTTCTGTCAAGAACACTGATCTCCTTCTCCTGCAAAGAAAACTTAGTGAACTCTAAAATTTCCAGTTCCTATCTAAGTGTTTTTATTAGTTTTCTTAACCATGGTGGGGTGTGGTTTCTGTATCTTGTGTTATGTAACGACTCGAACATTAGGGGCCGAAAACGATCGTGGGGGGTGCTGTGGAGGTGCATAGCACGTGGTAAAAAAACGGGGCGAAAAAGTCCTGAAACAAAGACTATTATTCATTGTTTTTTGGGGTTTCGGGGTCTCAGAAAAATAAATCCCGGAAATCGACTCGGGTGGCCGTAAGGTAAAAATATGAACCCAGACCAAAGGATTCGGGGTGAAAAGGTCATATGAGGGATGATAAGAAGCCCTTAGACGATTGCATATTAGGCTATTTTTCAACTCTCTGGAAGAGGCCATAAGAGGAATCATAAGAGGTGTTTAGGGGCCGAAAATGATTGTGGGGGTGTTGTGGAGCTTCATAGCACGTGGTAAAAAAACAGGGCGAAAGAGTGACGGGTCCCATGACGGCCCCTTCGGGGGCCTGAAATAAATGCTGTTATTCACTGTTTTTTGGGGTTCCGGGGTCCCGGAAAAAAAAATCCCGGAAATCGACCGGAGTGGCCGTAACATAAAAATATGAACCCAGACCAAAGGATTCGGGGTGAAAACGTCATATGAAGGATGATAAGAACGCCTTAGACGATTGCATATTAGGCTGTTTTTCCTCTCTTTAGAACAGGCCATAAGAGGAATCCTAAGAAGTGTTTAGGGGCCGAAAACGATTGTGGAGGGTGCTGTAAAGGTCCATAGCACGTGGTAAAAAAAAATGGGACAAAAATTAACGGGTCCCATGACGGCTCCTCCGGGGGCCTGAAATAAAGGCTATTATTCACTGTTTTTTGGCGTTTCGGGGTCCAAAAAAATAAAAGCCGAAAATCGATCGGGGTGGCCGTAAGGTTAAATTATGAACCCAGACCAAAGGATTCGAGGTGAAAAGTTCATATGAGGGATGATAAGAACGCCTTAGACGATTGCATTTTAGGCTGTTTTTCCCCTCTCTTGAATAGGTCATAAGAGGGATCCTAAGAGTTGTTTAGGGGCCGAAATCGATCGTGGGGGTGCTGTGGAGGTCCATAGCACATGGTAGAAAAACGGGGCGAAAAGTGACAAGGTGCCGTGACGGCTCCTCCGGGGCTTGAAACAAAAGCTATTATTCACGGTTTTTTGGGGTTCCGGGGTCCTAGAAAAAAAATCCCTGAAATCGACCGGGGTGGCCATAAGGTAAAAATATGAACCCAGGCCATAGGAGTCGGGTTGAAAAGGTCATATGAGGGATGATAAGGCCTTAGACGGTTGCATATTAGGCTGTTTTTTCCCTCACTAGAAGAGGCCATAAGAGAGATCCTAAGAGGTGTTTAGGGGCCGAAAACAATCGTGGGGGTGCTGTGGAGGTCCATAGCACGAGGTAAAAAAAGGGGCAAAAAAGTGACGGATCTCGTGACGGCCCCTATGGGGGCCTGAAACAAAGGCTATTATTCACTGTTTTTTGGGGTTCCGGGGTCCCGAAAAGAAAATTCTAGGAAATCGACCGGGGTGGCGATAAGGTAAAAATATGAACCCAGTCCAAAAGATTCGGGGTGAAAAGGTCATATGACGTATGATTAGAAGGCCTTTGACGGTTGCATATTAGGTTGTTTTTCCCCTCTCTAGAATAGGCCATAAGAGGATCCTAAGAGGTGTTTAAGGACGGAAAATGATCGTGGGGGGTGCTGTAGAGGTTTATAGTACGTGGTAAAAAACGGGGCGAAAAATTGACGGGTCCCGTGATGGCCCCTTCAGGGCCTGTAAATAAAGGCTATTATTCACTATTTTTTGCGGTTCCGAGGTCCTAGAAAAAAATATCCCGGAAATCGACCGGGGTGGCCGTAAGGTAAAAATATGAACTTAGACCAAAGGATTCGGGGTGAAAAGGTTATATGAGGGATGATAAGGTCTTAGACGATTGCATATTATGCAGTTTTTTCCCTCTCTAAAAGAGGTCATAAGAGGCATACTAAGAGGTGTTTAGGGGCCGAAAGTGATTGTGGGGGGTACTGTGGAGGTCCATAGCACGTGGTAAAAAAACGGGGCAAAAAAGTGACAGGTCCCATGACGGCCCCTTTGGGGGCCTGAAATAAAGGTTATTATTCACTGTTTTTTGGGGTTGCGGGGTCCCAGAAAAAAAATCTCAGAAATCGACCGGGTGGCTATAAGGTAAAATTATGAAAGCAGACCAAAGAATTCGGGGTGAAAAGGTCATATGAGGGATGATAAGAAGGCCTTAGACGATTGCATATTAGGCTGTTTTTCCTCTCTCTAGAAGAGGCCATAAGAGGGATCCTAAGAGGTGTTTACGGGCTGAAAACGATCGTGGGGGGTGCTGTGGAGGTCCATAGCACGTGGTTAGAAAAACGGGGCGAGAAAGTGACGGGTCTCGTGACGGCCCTCCGCGGGCCTGAAACTAAGGCTATTATTGACTGATTTTTTGGGGTTCCGGGGTCCCATAAAAAAAATCCCAGAAATCGACCGGGGTGGCCGTAAGGTAAAATTATGAACCCAGACCAAAGGATTCGTGGTGAAAAGGTAATATGAGGGATGATAAGAAGACCTTAGACGATTGCATATTAGGCTGTTTTTCCCTTCTCTAGAAGAGGCCATAAGAGTGATGCTAAGGGGTGTTTAGGGGCCGAAAATGATCGTGGGTGGTGCTGTGGAGGTCCATAGTACGTGGTAAAAAAATGGGGCGAAAAAGTGACGGGTCCTGTGACGGCCCCTCCGGGGGCCTGAAACAAAGGCTATTACATATTGTTGCTGCTTGGAAAAGCTTACCAAGTCTGTGTTAGGTAGAGCTTTAAACATGTTCAACATAAAAGGACTTTTCATGGAAAACAATTTGGAATAGAAAATACAATTGCAAGATTAGTTTTCCTTTGGTTATTTCCCTGTTAGATAAATTATGGGAAAAAGTAGGCCGTGAAAGGGAGAGGATGGATGGGATTTGGGAGTATAGGTTTGCTTGTAGAAGGGAATTAAGTTTTCATCATTTTTCTCATGACGTTTCCTAGTTAGGTTACATGTTTTGCAGTTTAGAAGTTGTATTACCTTTTTTTTGTGGCAATAATCATGTTACTATCCCAGTTGTTTGTTTTGAATAATTGATGAATTATTTTTGGCTGAAACTATTTTGACTATATCTGTTGTTTTGTCAAGCAGCTATAATCTGGATAGTTCCAAAGAAGAGAGAGATGGTATCAGAAATAAGAATAGGTAATGTGGATGCTATCTTTTTGTTGGTTGTTTTATGAGTAGCCTTTAAGAATCCCATGAATCAGGATTGCCGTTTCCCTTGATCCTTATATTCTCACATATATAGATTTATTTCTGTGTGTGTTCCAGAAAAGAGTATGAGAAGCTCAGGCGACAGAGCCGAAGACTGCTGAAACAAACCGATGAAAGTTTCGGACTGAATTGTAACAGTAAGAATGAGAGTCCAATGACCAATCCCAGTTCACCTGCCTCAGAAGATGTGGTTAGTGCTCGAGATTCTCTCTCCAGTGAGAAAGAAAGCTCTGATCTTGATTATTCAGAAAATAATTCTAGTTCAGTATTGGATAGAACTAATAGTTCTCGACGGGTCACAAGTACTAGTCCTTCTGTAATCTACAGCGATTTATCGGATGTAGAATCATCTGATGATGAGCAATTTGATGAAGCTTCTCCACCATCTGAGCATGAAGATGATCCTGATGTAGCTTCAAAGGAAGATATTTCCCCTGCTAAGACTAAATTACAATCTAATCTCTGTCGTACTGAAGATTTTGCTAGTTGGCAGCGGATAATTCGTCTCGATGCTGTGCGGGCCAATGGAGAATGGATATCTTATTCCCCTTCTCAGGCTGCAGTATCAGAAGACCGAGCACACCGTTCTGCTGAAGCTGTTGGGCTTAAAGATTATGATCACCTTGAGCCATGTAGGATTTACCATGCTGCCCGATTAGTTGCAATACTTGAAGCTTACGCCATTTATGACTCTGAAATCGGCTACTGCCAGGGCATGAGTGATCTTCTTTCCCCGATAATCTCGGTGATAGAGGAAGACCATATGGCATTCTGGTGCTTTGTGGGTTTCATGAAAAAGGCTCGTCATAACTTCAGGCTCGATGAGGTGGGGATTCGTAGACAACTTAACATTGTTGCCAAAATCATAAAAAATAAAGACTCTCACCTGTATAGACACTTGGTTCAACTTCAGGCAGAAGATTGTTTTTTTGTATACAGGATGGTTGTGGTCTTGTTTAGGCGAGAGTTGAATTTTGAGCAGACACTTTGCCTGTGGGAGGTTATGTGGGCTGATCAGGCTGCACTTAGGGCTGGGATTGGCAAGTCTGCATGGAGCCGGATAAGACAACGAGCCCCACCAACAGAAGATCTGCTGTTGTATGCCATTGCTGCTTCGGTGTTGCAGAGAAGAAAACAGATTATAGAGAAATATAATAGCATGGATGAGATTTTGAGGGAGTGTAATAGCATGGCTGGACATCTTGATGTCTGGAAACTGTTAGATGGTGCTCATGATCTGGTAATGACTCTTCATGATAAAATTGGTACGAACTTGTAACAGATGTTTGATTGAGCTTGGCTCTCTTTTATTCGGGCCTTGTAAGCTGTATTTGATCCTTCCAATATTTTGAGGTGAGGAAAAATAATATGTTCAGTTTTCAAATTAAGAAATTTTGGGGGCATTTTACTTGTGGTAGATATGTAGTAATATTTATTATTTGCTTGGAACTTAGAATAATAGAAGTGCTAGCATAGATATACATCAACATTGAAGCAAATGTTTTAAGTCATTTACACTCCTTATCAAGCTACTTAATATCAGTAGTAGACTAGTAGTGTTAACATAGATTTACATCAACATTGAAGCAATTGTTGAAGATTGCACGAATTTTGGAAGAATATCGATGTTGATTGAGGTGCAATAACATATTAAGTATGGATTGAGGTGCAATAACATGTTAAGTATGGATTGATAGCCATTTGGTGCACCATTGCATTTGAGGAGCAAGCATGCTCTACAAATAAGCTGCTTAGGCAACGACAAACAAGTACTCCCTCACCACCTCAGTCTCTTCCTACAGGAAAATTTGCCTTTTCAAGGACAAAGTACAATATCCCAAATAACAAGGGATGACAGACCACAAGCTGGTTTCACAGTTCAACATTTACCTTTTCACTCATAGTGAAGCAAAAAATTTTTATTGTTAAGGTTATTTACATGCACTTATTGCTTGTTTCAACTTTCAAGGCTAATCTATCCTCATTAGCCTTCATTTCATCGAAGATCCTTCCTTGTTGATTTTCTACATGTTCAATCTCAGCCCCCACAATCTTCATCTAGTTATCTTCCATCCTCTATCTTTCTTGCAAAGTAAGAATTCCACAACTTCCCCTCTTCCAACCTTTTATCACTAAATAACAATAACAAATTTCACTGTGAACAGAGTGACACTGTGAAATAGATAAAAAATACGGAGTACTTCGTTAAATTTATCATAATATAGCAAGTGATATAAGAAAAACACAGCAAAGAGATATGAAACAAGGAGATTCAATCAAGACCCAACCCTCAGCGGACATATAATGCCAACATGAACACAACATTGAAATTCTACACAAATGTTTGCCACATAAAAACCATCCAATGGACAGAAGAACTACAGAGTAGTAAATCACAAATATCCAGAATCATAGCAATGTAGCTTGACAGAAGCTAGGACATAACTTTCAGACACAATGCAACAAGATTGGCTGAACTAATCACTTCTCCGAGGACTGTGAATAGCTAAATGATCATAGTAGATGCTTAAGTAAATGACATTAGTAGATGCTCAGGATTTAAAAAATATAGGTAACCCTCTAGTCCTCCTTCTTGGTATAGTGCCGCACCACAAATGCCAGTCCTAAGATGAGAAGGGGTACCAAGAACTGTAAGATCTTGATGATAAACTCAGGCGTCTTGTCATGATTGTATTGAGCTTGCTGGGGTGGAACATATGAGCGCTTCAATGGAACAGTTGATACATCGATTTCCCCAATGTAGTATTTGTCCATCATTTCTCTGGCTGAATCACTGTGTCCCACATCTTCAAAATCGTTTGTTGCATCTTTACCTATCAATTCAACATGAAACTTGTATGTCAGGTAAGAAGCTTAATTACATGAGTAGTTAATGGTAATTATGCATATATAGAATCGAACCAGTTGCAGATAGAAGAACTTCATCACCACCAGGATGATCATCCATGAATGGAGTTACATCATAGACCTGAGAGCATAAATCAACATTATTAGCATAAATCACAATTAATTTTTCCATCAAAAAGTACTTAATGCACAGCTCCAAATCTTCATAGTGAGTTGTTACAATCATACTAGAATTCTGCCATATTCTACATACAGTTTGAATTGTTCTGACTCTCCCTGTAACTCGAACTAAAGACTAAAAGAAGGGACATCTTGGAAAATTCAATTCACAAATCATCTCTTTTTTACTAGGTGCGAACTCAAGACCTCCCAAAACAGTATATGAGACTTATAGTTTCTAGCAAGAAACAAAAAAAATAGCCCTTACAAATGCACTATAGGAAAATCCTTAACTTCTGCAATGAAACAAGTGGAAAAGGCATTTTAAATTTCTACAAGGTAAATACACAAAGTAAGAGTGTAGGTTGCACAAACAATATATACCTCCTTTAGATCTAGCATCTAGCTCCTATTAAATCAGAACAAGGGTTCAACCCTATCACTATAAATAAAATGAAGAGATAAAAGCAATACTAACCAGTACTCCGTATTACAGAAAACAAACTTAAAGGGGTTTAATAGGATTTGTGAAGGGGTTAAGAAGGGGGTACCCTCAAAATTCCAATATGATGATCTATTAATCTATTAGTTCAAAAATGTACTAAGAGCCGAGGCGGTTTATAATCTACTAGTTCATTGATTGGCCGTATCAGCCTATTAACAGGATCTGATATGAGGATTAGTTGTCCTTGCCAGTGATTCCGCAAGCGAATACTTAATACTAATACTAAGTCTCTCTTCGGCTCTTCCGAACCGAATCTAGAATGTTATAGAGCACGATTCTAACTTAAAATAGACAATACGATTTCACTCATAAGGTTCTCTGCCTTGTATAAGTATTGATGAAATACAGGACACGTAGACAGGAAAAATGTACTATCACCTATTTTCCTCTTGTTCACTGGCTGATGGCATCTGTCAAATAACAGGACCGGAATAAGAGAGCATTATTGTCATCGCCACTTGTTGTGCAAGAGAGTTCATTCTTTTATTGAATCTCTCTTCCACATTGGTCAAGGAGCGTTATAGATCACATTGCTAAGTTAAAATAGACGAGACAAATTGACACATAAGTTATCAGACTGGTAGACAAGACTTGGATATCACAAACGCGAGAGTTTCATCTAGTTTCCTCATTTTTAAATTCCAATTCAACAATGTACTAAAGTGCCACACCCTCTAGCCTCTAATGCAGGAGTTGCGAATTTCTAGAAAATTGAATACTGAAGAATCAAGAGTTCAAGATAAGAAATGTTTCACATAATTAACACAAGTTTTCTTACAGATCACATGGTTCATTCCTAAATTATTCAAAATACTCCAACATCAAGTACATTTCATTTAACCCTTTACAAAACCACCTAATATTCTCAATTAATTGACAATTCACACAGCTCAACTAACATCAAATCATACATCAAACAAATACATTTCCAACAACAATACATTTTTGGACCAACAAACATCAAATCAAAAATCAGAAAAACAAAAACATTTACCCAAAATTCAATCAAAATATTACCCAAATAAACATACAACATATGAACATACAACTCATTGCACAAAAACAAGAAAATGAAACAAAAAAAAAAAAAAAAGGAAAAATTGGAGAAAAGATCTGATCTAACCTTTCCAGATATAATAAGCCAGCAGTCCTTAGTACTGTTATGCTTAGAAACATCCTCAAAGGTGTGAACTTTACGATCTGATGACATTTTTTAAAGCTGCAAACAAAATATATCAAACATAAAAACAGAAATTAAATAAAACCCAAGTAAAATTAAATCAACCCCAGAAAAATCAACCCAAAAATCAAAATAAAATTATCAAAAAGATTGAATTTTTAATGCTAGATGAAGCAAAAGGATATCGTTACTAACAAGAATAGAACTAAAATGGGAAAAGAAAGATGGGATTAAGGTGTATGTAGCCCCTCACCAACCACTTAGCTGAAACCCAATTGAGGAATTGCAAGTTAGGTGCCAGAGAAATTGCGTTTTAGAGTATTTATGTTTTTAATGGGGCACCAAACAATTGACCCTTTTTACAGAATTTTATTGGTGCACATAATTTGATCTTTTGACTTTTTTTTCTTGAAGATAATTACTTGGTTGGCTACTTGGCTAGTTCGTTTTATAATAGAACTTATAAAGTTGGTCCGAATGTGAAAATTTAGTCGAAATAGATTTAATTTAGGCCCAAAAAGATCACAAGGCATACAATCCAAAGCATGACAAGATAGTTCATTTGATTTGAAACTCATTCTAATTCGAGTAGGTTTTGTTCAGACTTGGTATGAAAACAGTATGGTTAGATAGCAATCGGGATCCAATCTAAACAATTGAATTAGGCTCAACTATTTAAATGAATATATAAATTACATTCGATCCAAACCAAACAAACAATTGAACCCATTTCCAATATCTTATATATATATATACTACTTTTTTTTTATTTAATAATAGTAGACAATGAACTAATGAAGCATAATATTAACACAAAATAGTTAAGGGCTAGTTCTTTCATTGATTAAAATATTTATCCGATTGAATTCTTCATATATAGCCTTTTGGTGATCATTTTTGAGAAATTGTAACTTGTAAGTGGTAACCAGTGATGATGAAAAATTAATGATATCAACTTATCAACAGTTTTGTCTATAGATCGTTATTAATTTATTTTTTCCTTATTGTTATTAATTTATTGTTATAACACATTTATTGTTATTAATTTATTTTTTCCAATTACTTTGTCCAAGTAAATTGCATGCTTAAAAACATGATTCTTTTTGTTGAGTAAATTTTAAGTGTTAAAAAATTTATTTTTTGAGAGGAAGTTAAAAGTTTGAATTATATGGGCTTCCTTTCCGTATATTACTATTTTAATTACATCTTTACTCAATTGCCAAAAGTAGAACCTGAAATATTTCATTGCATTCTTTAAAACGGTCCAGCCAAAATTAAAACCAAAATGTTTTAATTACAACCCAAATATTCAAATAACTTCCACTAAATTCAATTCTTTTAAGTTTCATCTTAACTCTCAAATAGAATACATCTCATGAGTCCATGACTATATGAAAATATAGGAAATTAATAAATTGTCCGATTATATATTTATATGAAATATAAAAGAATGTGTTTGTACTCCGTGGTGAAACATGAACTCAAAAAACTTCTATAGTCACATGTTAGAATGGTCAAGAATTCAATAACATGTACGCGATTGGTTTTGATGCTCAAAAGAAGTGAGACAAATGATGTGCTTCATAGTTCAATACTCACCGAATAGTCTGTAAAATTTAGTGACCACATTCCAAAACCTTAATATGAATCAGTGATGGACATTAAATTGCAGATGGACCATGCATGTATGAATGCCCCATTTAGGGATGAGGTGTGGTAGGCTACAAACTTAACTGTGAGCCGTATAGAATAGTAAATGTGTGATTAATATGAAGATAGCTATCTATGTACTTGCACACGAAATCTACAATTTCAACACAAGCACATTGCATTATAAATTTAATTAAATCTCAAATTCGATTAACATAGTTTTAATATATTAAAAAAAAAAAGAAATTTATTTACAATACGTGAATTAGCATCAATTTGACATACCATATTACCATCTGCTAATAAGTACAATTTTTTTTTTGTGGATCGAAAATATTTCTTTGATCCTCTAGATTCTTGTGAAGAATATTAAATCATATATCTTCCTTCTTAGGTATGTGATCTACTTATTGAAAGCAATTAAGGGCTTTTTGGTTCAAGAAGTTGGAATGAAATGGTGAAAAAATAAGAATCTGAATGGTATGAATTGATGATTTATCTCATTTTCAAAGTTGTTTGGTTCAATCAAAGGTATCAGGTATGGATTTTGATACTGCTATATATAAGAGGGGAAAGTATGAATTCTTAACCTTTTAAGGAGTAGTGGGTACATAGGATGAGAAGCCCTTGGTTACATTCCTTATCCATACGACCCAACCTATTCTCATCATTAATAGTACATATCCATTCTATTCCGGTTTAAAAGTTTGAACCAACACCCCCTCAAAGATTTGAAAGCTTACCCATAATAAGAACACCACTAGAAGCCTCTCTCGTGGATTCATTCAACCATAAGTATTGTTCCCTCTCGTGGATCCATTCAAGCATAAGTATTCCAGTTTAAAAATTAGCTTAACAACTACCATTTTAGTATAAGTATTGTGGATATCAAAATTAAATGAATGACCATCTTTCGTGAATTCATTCAAGCGTTACCCATTCACAACAAAAATATTTTTGAAATAATTGTTTCCTCTAATTCCTAGGTGGTCCTTATCGAGTTAGCCACTAAGTCAACCGTGAGTAAAGGTCATCCAACTCGTATACATTAACGTTTTAAATTGACTCCAACAACTCACAAGCCATTCACTTCCATATTATTGAGGAGCTAACAAGCCGATCGAACAAAGTTCATAACTTCCTCAACACAAAACAATTAATGCTCCAAAAGAAGCTAATCAAAGCAACTACGACTCAAGTCTAACCAAACCACACAACTCCATAAACAACTCCAACAAGTTCACAACCCTACTTTTTTTTTTTTTTTGTGAAGGGATACACTTAAAATATAAAATCCCTAAAAAAATCTGAAAAATTTTAGAGGCAACCTATGACACCACGTGTAGCCAAATTCTTTCCCCCAAACTTTACAATTTTTTATTCTTTAACCTCTTCATTCATCTTAGATTCCAATATTACCCCACACCACACTCTTCCTCATTTTTTCTCACCTCATAAAATTCCCTTCTTTCCTCCCAGATTTTCTTCCTTTTGGGGATTTTCACTCTTTAACATAAAATCACCCAAAAAAAAAAA
>PYUH01000052.1:100860-227989 GCA_016808085.1 Suaeda aralocaspica | reverse complement strand
TATAAAATCCCTAAAAAAATCTGAAAAATTTTAGAGGCAACCTATGACACCACGTGTAGCCAAATTCTTTCCCCCAAACTTTACAATTTTTTATTCTTTAACCTCTTCATTCATCTTAGATTCCAATATTACCCCACACCACACTCTTCCTCATTTTTTCTCACCTCATAAAATTCCCTTCTTTCCTCCCAGATTTTCTTCCTTTTGGGGATTTTCACTCTTTAACATAAAATCACCCAAAAAAAAAAAATAAATAAACGGAAACACAAACCCCCAAAAAAATACCTTTTTTTAAAAAAAAAAAAAAAACTCCACCAAAAACCCCACAAAAGATCGAAACTTTAACAAAAATGATAACGAAATCATCTCGTCTCCTCACCTCCTTCGACACAACAACCTCCAAAGCCCGAACCCAAGCCCAAACCCAATTCCCCGACGACGAAGAAGAATTCGACGAATGCGACGTCGTTTGGTCCCCTTCCTTCGAAACCCCAACACCTTCCCCCACCTCCACCACTCCTCCCTCCGCCGTTATCTCACCGTCAACCGCTTCCGGGCTCTCCGCCGCCTTACTCACCACCGCCGAATCCAGAAGCCCGTCTTCAATCCAACGTAAAACGACGTCGTCCCCTGTTTCAATGATCTCCTCTTCATCCTTGGGCCGGGCCGACGGGCCCGGGAGCTATGTCTACGGGCGGAAGTTCAACCAGTCTGCTCCCGTGAACGTCCCCGCCTGGCCCGCCGGGCTTGGGAGGAACGGGCCCGGGTTCTTAGGCCCGTTTGATGAGAGCGATGATTTTCAAGATGATGGTGAGATGGTTCCGCCTCATGAGATAGTCGCACGGTCGCATAATAGTAATGCGACGTCGTTTTCGGTCTTCGAAGGGGCCGGGAGGAAGCTTAAGGGGAGAGACTTGACTACTGTTAGAAATTCTGTTTTTCAAAAGACTGGATTTCTCTAAATTACGATTAGCTTTTTGATTAATTGTTTGTTTTGGGGTAAAATGTAATTAATGGATTAATTGTAGTGTGTTAATGTGTTAATTTTATGTTTTTTGGGAGGTTTGGATTTGTTCAAGTCACTTTGAACAATAGTTGCTGAAGAAATCATCAAAACGATGAGCTTTGCTTATTTTGACTTTGACTTAATTAGCAGTCCTTCGTTTTCGCTTTATTATCTGCGTTTTGACTTTTTTAAAATTCTCTTATCACAGTTATGATCATTGTTTACATATGAGGTTTTTGTTTGTTCGTATTAACAATTATGTATAAATAAAATGTAAAGAATAAATGAACTTAAAAGGGTTTGTAACATAATTATGGAGTACTTAATATGTGAATGTTACAATTTTGCATTAGTTGATGCGGTGAATCGGTGATGCTTATTGGGTTGTTAATACTTTTTTTAAACTTTTTAGCGTAATGAGAATTGATATCATACTTTCTTTTGAAATTGACACGGTTGAAAGAACACACAAATATAGACAATTGTGGAATTGTTGAATACATTAAATTGGACATAGACTCCATATGTTTTCACCTTTTAGGTAGAATGAGTTTTTTTTTTTTTTTTGTTTGTTTGTTTGTTTGTTTGTTTGTTTGTTTGGGGTGTGTGTGTGGAGGTATAGTGTTCAGGAAGTGACTAACAACATGCAGTCGGAAAGTTTTTATTTTGTTAACCTAATAAAATTATGAATTTCCGAATGTTCAAATGACAATTTAATTGTCGCATATAGAATTTCATGCCTCGATGAGGTATCAAGTATGACACATCGACACCGGTGCATGAGAAGGGCATCAAAATGTCATCAATTAATGTTCAATGTATTTTAAGAGGGAAATTTAGGAACGAAAAACCGAGTAGGTAATTGGCTTGTAATATAATAATCAATCCTAAGATTGTTGAGCAAGTGCAATCACAAACGAGTTGATTCTTTTTAGCGGTAAACTAGTTTACTTTAAGGTTCTTAATTCCCACTTTAGCATATATCTAGTACTAGTAGATTCTCGGTTACTTTTAGCATAATTGTGATAACATCATTTCTTTAGTTAATTACAATAATTTCATTGACACGTTATTGGGTCTCTAATTAAAGAAAGAATAAAGATGTGGTTGTTGTGCTTGACCAAAACAGACTCCCAATATCCAAAGACAATGGAATTTGCTTCTTTATGATATGGTATATAATTGTATTATTTGATTTTTAAATTTTCAGCTACTTAAACTTAATACTTTTCTTAAACAATCCAATTGCTTTAATTTATGATTTGATTTTCACTTTTCGGAATTACATTATCTCATTTGTTATGCCTTGTGCCTTCATTTGTACCCCGTTTAAGCAGTGTTGTTACAAGGATTCATCAAAGAATTACTCGGCGTCGCTTGAACTGAAGCTTATCCCTCAAGAGAAGCAAATACATGAACTGTACATTTGTAACTCTTTAGTGAAGAAAGTGGTTCCACTATAGGACCACATGTTACAAATATGAATTATACCCTGAAATTATAAGCATTCAATATGTGTAGGATTTTGCTCACAGTTGTATCTACAAAGTACAAACCAGCTTCCTAAAACAACTACCAAGTACTAGCTCCGGAATGCTTAATAAGCCGCTAAACTAAGAGATGTCAAGAACATCTGTAATCTTTTGCCTCACACCAATGCATATATACCACCGACATACCAACCACCTTGCCAAAAATGAGAAGTATGCAATGCATCTTTGTTTACAACATCTATATGTTAAGTGTACATGGTGTCGAAGTGCTTGACTTGACTTTAGTTTGGTGTTAATACCTGCTATTTCTATTTGGTGCAAAATTTTCCGAAATGAAGATTCCATGTCGCTGTGATGTTCACTAACCTCTCAGCCAGATTTAAAGTTCATACAGATTGGAGGCTTAAACTTTGCCAAGGCAAGTAATGAGGATGGCAGAATCCACAATCCATCTCCACATATCAGTCCTGAAGCAACTGCAGGAATCATCAAGCTTGCTCTCTGTCTGTCTAGCCTATGCCACACGAAAACCACCAAGCTGCCAACACACATGTCAATGGCAAAGTATGCCCCTACAAGGAAAGGGACGGCCATTGCCATCGGAAGTGGGATCCACTTCCCAATCTTCTTTGGAGAGGCATCCCTAACTAAGTTGGCCACTATAGCAAACCCGAAAAATGCATAGCATAATTGCAGGCAATGTTGAGGTAATGCAGAAAATCCCTGCACTCCAAGAATGGCCATGTTCCGATAGATGAGGGCATAGGGAGCCTTGTATTCTCCATCTGGGTTACCGACATCAAAGGCCCTGTAGAAGAGGAAGAATGTGAGTGGGGCCACTACACACCCAACTGCAGTCCCGATTACCTGGCTAAGGAGCATTGACCGAGGAGAGGTGAAGGTAAGGTGGCCAGTCTTAAAATCATGCATCAGATCCGAGGAGATAGAAACAATGGACTTGATTAGACCACAGCCCACAAGTCCTGCAACCACACCAGAATCTTTGCCCGCTAGTGCAGCCAGGGCAAAGAGTGCCACCTTTCCATAGTTATAGGCCATGTTCATGTCTGTTAAACCAGCGCCATACGCATTGCAAAAGCTGAGAGAAGGTGCTAGTGCATAGGCAATAACAACATAGTACCATTTCACCTCAGAGAACATTTTGGGGATCACGATGATCGAGATTACGGAGAAGAATGTATAGCCAATAAATGCAAGCCAAATGGGAATTCTCTCTCTCAAGAAGAATTCATTTCTTTGGATATCATCAAGCGCCTGCTTTTGGTTATCAGAACCTGTGTTACAATCAAAGTCAAGCATTATGTTCCTGATTAATACTACACGAAATTAATCCAAAACCACATGCAGTTTCTGAACAAAAAAATATCTTAGTTTTTTGAAGGGAGTTCTTCAGTGTCTCCTTACTTAGGAGCACTAAACTCACTCTACAGCTTGTTTCATAAGCAGGTAATGTATCAGACTTACATGAGTTAATGTTTTTGTCCCTCATGCGCTCACGAATGCTTCCGATGGTGAAGAAAAGTATCTTAAGGAAATTGTAAAGCCCATCACCTAGGATCAGAGCAATAGAAATGAAAACCTGCATCAATGAGTGCAGAAATATCAGAATTCTCAATTCTCAAATATTCAAGGCGCAATTGACTTGTATCGATAGTGTATAAGATTGGTCTGAACATACCTTGTACCCATTTAAACTCTTCATGCTGCTTTCGGGCAGTGATGAAGGGAACCATTTTCCTTTAAGATCTCCAATAAGTGGCCACATTATTCCCCACGAAAGAACAGCACCAAAAAGCAATGACAAATTAACTAGATGAGAACATATCATCCCAGCTCCGATATAGGTCATGCTGAAATCAAAGTAAAATCTGCAAAATTCAATTCGATCTTATAGTTCCATTTATGGTTAATCAATAATTAGAGCTGAAAGCTGAGGTAAATACGCACGAATTCTCCCATGCTTTTAACCCAAATGTTGGAAACTGAGAAAAGCCGCATTCTTCTCCAGCAGAATAGAACCATTGGAAAAAACTCCACAAGAAACTGAGGGAGAAATACTTCACAAATCCATGAACTTGCTCCCTGCAAGAGATTCATACAGTGATCAGGTTGGTCGTAGCAACAGCTTGTAATCACATCAATCAGAAAGGTTATTTTGTTTAAAAGTTTTAAACATAGTGTCTTACTTGGCTATCTTGTCTCCTTTAGTGGTGTGGAAACCATTGATTAGTACTGCTGTTGCAGTTCCACTTGGATAACTTAGCTTGTAATCTATTATCATAATCTGCGGATCAAATTTACAGGTTCTTCAGAATATGATATACTCGACAAATTCTACTGACTGTATAAATATGGCTAAATACGGATCTTCTCATTATGATTATCTAATTTTCATACAGTTCAATCTAGTTGATTGCTATGACTTGAGGTGAAAAGAAAGAAGTGAGAAGTCACCAAAGATACATGAAAGTGGAAGACAATGTAAATTGTTTTCTTGGGGGTTTTAACCCGTCATCTTAATTATCCACACAAGAGGATAACTTGAACATGTTCCATCGATAAAAGTTTAATTTGATTATTTATTATCAAACACCATAACTCGTTCTTTAGAGTTTTGGGAAGCCTAAAATGCTTAACAGAAGTCCAAAGGAAGAAATCAGATAGTAGCTAAGGTTGCAACTAAGTTACTAAGTGAGAAAAACAATTAGAAGCAGAAAATAAGATGTAACAAATTTTCATTCCCTACAGTCTCCAGCCTATGTTACTCTGACTCCATCATTTACCTCAAGAAAGGTGCGCCGATTTTATCTATCTCAAACATGACACGACACTGGGATACATCATTTATAACAAAAAGCTTGACATAAACAACAAAAATAGTTATGTCGGACACTTGGACAGCCCCATCCGGGACACTTATTTTATTTGTGTCTGAGTAACATGTTCTGCATTAAGGGGTTGGCTCTTCCCTGACTGTAAGGCTAGTATAGAAACGAGACCACACATTTGCAAAGAAGGAATAATGGATATGATTAACAAGAAAAGGACGGAATAAAAAAAGGTAACTAGAGAATAGAATACTTCTATACATCAAAATCACATGTTATACCTACTGATATATTAATCTTCATTCTCTTTCAGAAGGAAATGAGGATCCAAGAAATCCAATAGTGGCTAAAAAGAGTAACCACTTCTGAAAGTGGGAATATAACCCCACATCATATTTTATATGGCCAAAAGCAAACCAAAGATAAGGTGGAGAATGAAAGCTAAGCTAAGAATCTTCTAACTGTTATTTCATATTAGCTAAGCAGAAGAGAATGTTCCAAGATGACACTTTGATATCCTTCTAATCTTGATATTTTTGACATTCTACTTGTGTACTTAGCTTACTTCATATAAAGGGTGAATAAACGAAACAAACCTTTCGAAGAGGAACCAAAGCCAGCAGCCCAACAAAACTGCTAACAAAAAGGAAGCCAGTCATCCATCCAACTCCAGGCTCCTTATAACTATTGGAAACATTTCCCTCTGTATCAACCCCAGCTTGCTCGTATGTCTTCCGATTCAGACCCAAAAGATACGATCCGAACCCACCTGTAAGCATCATGTCACATTTTAAAGATCACATCATATTATCATAGCAACTAAAACCGTTATTCTGAACTAGACACAAGACTGAACCTCAAAGCACTAAATAAAACAGACTAATGACTACACCTCTATTAAAATAGCTTTGTTTCATTATAATTGAAGTCAAGTAAAGTTTTTGAATTGTTCAGCTAATTAAAGATTAAGAGTTTAAGACATGAGCTGTTCAGTAGTTTAGCTACACTCATTGAATTTATATACCGTCTAGTCTCTACTCTCTACTCATACTGTCCGGACATAGTTGTCACATTGTCCTAATCCCTCGAAAAAAGGATGCGATAAATAATTTACAGAAAACTCTTTTATAGCAGTTGTTTTACTTCTACTCTGTCATCATTCAAGAGATTAAAAATCAGAAATTTTGTTCACAAACTACTGCACTTTTTTACTCTGTTACTCCTCTTTGTTTAGCCCCATTAACTGTCTTTTAGGATTTAAATTTACAACTTTTACCCAAAATTCCCATCAAAACATACAAAAAACTATCACATGACATCATGTTAGTCCTCATAAGTCATAACATGCCCAATTATCTATTTACATTTTCACAATATTACTTAGACGTAAACCAACATTTTAATAATCAAATACGACTGTGAAAAAGACAAATGCAGCAAACACTAAACAATCACAAACACTTGGAACACTAACCAATTAAGGTAAGGTAACAACTTTTTTCCCCACATCTTGTACTAGACACACAACCAATTATCATCAACCAAAGACATTCCCAACAAAATCACAACTCCAAAAAAAAAAACACACACACACACAAAAATATCACATGCTCGAAATCCTATGTATCGCCCTTGTAGCTCACTCGCGGCAAAAAAACAATAACATAAAAAGAGAAAGAAAAAAGAAAACTAACCAGCAACAGAAATACTATAACAAGCAACAGCACAAGTCTGAACAACAGTATTCTCTTGTCTATTAAAAGGAGTAGTCTTAATTCCAAACTTATGAAGCAAAGAAGTCCAACTTCTGAGTAAAACAAAAGCAAGAAGTGCAGCTGAAACATTCAAATTTGGCACAAGTCCTGTTGTTAAACACAACTTCATTACTATCACACTGTATATTATTCCTATTATTATACTTGCTATTATTCCTCTTATTGTTATTTGTTTTTCCCATGGTGGCATTCTTTTTATGACATCATCTTCTTCTTCTTCTTCTTCAATATTATTGTTGTTTTGTTCTTCATTTTCTTCTCTTGATATCTCTCTTAGTTCTCTTTCTTCCCCCATTACCCTGCAATTCATTCAATTCAGAAAATGGGTTTATTAAAGTTTTGATCTTTTACACTAATAAATACAATTTTAAAAAAAAAAATTTGATTTTTTTTTTTTAAGATTAAAGAAAGAAAGCAAGAAAATTGGATACTTTTTTTATAGATAGTTTACCTTAGATGAAAAGCTCTACCTTTTTGGCGCAATAAAAGATCAGATTCTGTGACGATTGCAAAAGGGTGTTATAAAAAAAAAATGTATTATTGCACCATCAATATCATGAAATTCTTGAGCTAAAATACAAAAAACAGAACAAAACAAAATCAAATTGCTCAAGTGGGTATTCTTGTTCTTGAATCAATTTAATCAAAACTTTAAAAATTTAATCAAAAAAAAACTCATTTCATTAAAATGGGTATTTTTGTTTTAGCTCAAATCAATGGCAAAAATTAAACTCAAAAAAATGGGTTTTTCATAAAAGAAAAATATGAATCAAAAACAAAGAAATGAGTAAATAAATGAAAAAAGATTGTAAGGGTGTAATTGGGTGGAATTTTATGAAAATCTATATATAAGGAAAAAAATGAAGAATTTGATATGGTACTAACATAGTAGGTGGAAGTTAGTAGTAATAGTAGTAGTAGTACAAAGTATGGAACTTTGTACTACACAAAAGAATGAGATTAAAGTGGTGAATATAACTGAACAAATGTTGGGCTAAAATTTGTGATTTGTGATTGTGAAGTGAAGTGAAGCTTCTCGTTGACTTTTTCCTCCAACCTCCCACTATAAGATGGAAGGAAAATGAAATGAAATATTATGGGAGTAAAAAAATATATAATGAAGCTACTTTCTCTTAAAGCAATGGAGCTTTTAGGGGTGTGGACAAAACTTGGTGAATTGAACTATGTATGATAAATTAATTATGCAATCATCATATCGTTGTCTAAAGTAGTTCATTGATTGTAGATGGAGGGAATGTTATATATATATATATATTGGTATGTAAAGTGTGAAAGACATGTTTGTTTGGTGCACATAGGTTTGGGGAGGCAACTTTGTACTACTAGCATTATTTTGGGTGCAAAGGTGTAATACTCTCTTTGTTTTGTGGCGGGATAAGGAGGGTGGGTATGTATCAAGATAGCGTATGAGGTGTGATATAAAAAAATTGATTGTTATTGATTTGTTGGATTGACTTGACTTGACTGAAATAAAAGCGTAATAAGATGTGCTTGAATAAACATTTTCAAAATTTGACATGTATATATATATATATATAACAAGAGGTATTAGTATACTGCAAATGATCTATTTCGACTTTCAGTTTCATCACAAATGCCAATTACTTTGCACATAATGGAGAAGAGAATGAGAAAACAAAATTCTCAACCTAGGAAAAAAAAAATATCCCACACATTTCAAAATTCTCAAATAATAATTTGGAGAGATAATACTCCAATCATGAATTTCAATTTATAATTTTCTAAAGAATATCTTTCATCAAAACAAACCAAACTCAAAAATCTAATTTAAAAACCGAGTTACATTATCAAATACATAATACACATTTGGCATTTCCTTACAAAATAACTCATCTATTAACGCAATTTATTTTTATCTACCAAATAAGCACAAAGTCCGTATTTGGGTCCCCCAAAAATTGTTTGATCAAAGACTAATTGACACTTGATAGGGAGTACAAGAGTGAATGAATCATAAGTTTACCTGTTGCAACAGAAGCTTGACTAATGGAAAGTGCCATAGGTGATCAGATCAGAAAACACCAAGGGCTAATAGCTATTTTCGAGTTTATCAACTACAGTGCTATTCAATATAATACAGCCAAAAACCCCATTCTTAACTCATCGGTGAGCTTATCGTTGACTTTTTTTTATTCATTGTTATCCAACAACATAGATTTGATTTTGAGTGATACAATGATAGTACAAGGTTTGGATCACCTCATAAAATTGTAGCTCACACATTTGTGATTAGAATTCGCAACGTGGCTACAAACATTTGGGTGAAAAGTTTGTTGGAGACAAATAGGAATGAAGTTCACTATTGGTTTTCTGGGTAGATTTGCATTGTTCATCAAAGTTGAAGTTTGTAATTGAGTCAAATGAAAGAGGTAAAGTGTTTAGGATTTCAAAGTTTGGATATGCACAATTATAGAAGTTGCAAATTGATATTTTGAACAAAAGAGAGAAACACTAAACGTACCGGAGTTAATTTTCTCATATTGAAAATGTAGTTATATTAATCAAGTGGCATTGTAGAAATTATGATAAACTTTTTGTATGAAATTAATTTTTAATGAATCTCTTTTACCCTCAACTTACATTTGAAATGTCTCATTTATTCTTTGATAAATTTCTTAAAACAATAATTGTTATAAATTTATAATTTCCCCGGCTAAACACTCTTTGAAGATGTTATTAAAGAAATAATCCTCAATTCTCCTAATAAAAAGGATTTTTTTTTTAAAAAAAATAATAATAATAATAATAATAACACATTTTACCAAATGTAATTATGAGAGAGGAAAATAATGCATCTCAAACATGATTAAAACATAGGAAGAGGGAATTCAGGAAGATATTCTTTCGTGCTACAATTATCCTCATTATTTCCTCGATTTTGATTTTAAGCGGCTAGATCAAGACGTATACCACCCTTGCATATTGATACCAAATATTCAAGTATAGGTTAGTTATTGCTCACCCATGCCCAACATACACCTTTATTGCTCATTGCCCTTGTACTTAACATGCCCAGTTTGGATGCTTCATCCCCTTAACGATCAAAAGTCGATTCGGGTCCAACTTCCAACACAACAACCCCTTTTCAAATTACTACTGCTTTCCTAAAATCAATACCTCTTTATCCAACTTTCTTAATTTTTACTATGGAGTACTTTGTATTACTATCTTCATGTTTTTACTTCCAACAAATTTTTTGGTACGGAGTGTTAGGTAGGAGTTATAGGGGTGTAAACGACAAAATTAATCAATAACATAAGAGCGAGATTAGATATCATCAATATTAAAACTGTTTTCAATAATTTACTCATTTACACTCAAAATTATTTTTTTAAAATACATGCAAAATAAAATGTTGCAACTAAAAAAACGGATTGATGTTTTTTACCTAGTAATTTTTTTACTACTATTTGGGCCAAATTGTTGGACTATTTTTTAATCCATAACATGAAAGAAGCCCAAAATAACACAAATTGGTCTTCCCATAACAACAAGAACCCAATTCATTTGTCATCAACCCTCAACTCCTCAAGTAATACAATAGTCACCATTCACCAATTTTCAATCATCCTTCAAATTACATTCCAAAAATCTCCCTTTTTATTTTACCCCATCTTTTCTTTTCCTTCAAGAACCCTGCCATATAACCAAATCCATCTATCTCTTACTTCTTCATCTCTTTTCTTTCCATAATCAAACACCCTTAATTTACTCTTACTAAATCAAACAAAAACAGGGGAAAACTAAAAACAGAGGAAAAACAGAGTGTTTGATTATAAATTATAATGGGAAATTCAGACACAAGACTTGTGCAAGAACTTATATTGTATGCAGCAAGTGCAGCACTAAGTTGTTTGGTATTATTCGCAGGTTTAAGACACTTAGACCCTAATCGTGAAGCCTCTAAGAAAGCTCTTGAACATAAGAAAGAAATTGCTAAACGTTTGGGTAGACCTTTAATTCAAACTAACCCATATGAGGTATTGATTTTAATTTCTTTTTTTTTTTTTGTGAAGTTTTAATCTTTTTGATGAATTATTATTGTTTTGCTATCTGGGTATCTTTGATTTTGTGTTAATTAATTTATTTGTTGATGATTTGGGATATTTGGGGGTTAGGGTTTATGATGGAAGTCCCAATTTTATGAATGTTTGAATTGTTGTGGGATTAATTGTGACTGTAATAGTTTGTTTATATGATTAATTTTTGGTTCAAATTGATTTTGTTTTTGTACTTGTATGTATTTCTTATTTTGTGTTATTGTTAATTACATATTGAAAAATCTATTTCTTGGATGTGTAAATTGGTTTGCTTTGTTGTATTATATTTGGACTATTGTTAATTGGTTTTTTGTTAGTGTATTGAACAACTGCTAACTTGTTTAGGGTTTAGGGAATTTGTTGAGTCTTATTGGAGGTGATATTCTGTAGATTATGATGGATTGATACTAAATTTTTGTGAATATGAGATTTTGCATTTGTAGTGTTAATATTTCATTGTTAAAGAGGGTGTTTGGGTCACACCGCTTAGGTTTAAGAGTTTAGGTTATGGGTTTGAACTTTGAAATGGTTAAATGGCTAACCTCATTCTCAATGGTTCTATGGGAAGGTGGGATTGGCTTACGCTGAACCTTCGCGTGTAACGATTATATATATATCTATGATGTCTAGCATATTTATGAAGTAGCAAGAGTAGTTGACTTCTCCTTGGTAACCAAATTTTCTGCCATCAAACTTCCAAGGTTTGATAAAAGTCTTGTTATTGTTTTACCTAATTGATCTTGATAGAGGTTGAGGATTTGATATAAATGTGTATATATGATACAAATCACAGCGTTCGTGGATTTAATACAAATGTGTTCATATAACACAAACCAGTGCTTAATTTCAGATGAGTTGTATGCGATTTGCAGATTAATCTTTATCTCATATTATTATTAAGATATATAAATGATATTAACCAAAATTAGAATGATTGAAGGAATAAGGGTTTTGAATATTGATTCTAAAATGAAACATTCGCAGTACTCCGTACATTGTTTGTCAACAAGTCCAGACCAATACTGATGATAGTTTCATCATTATTTTTCTTCCATACCTTTGTGTTAAAACAAACTCCCTTGAAATACTGGTCTTGAGGCAGAAAAAACTGAACTTTAGTTAGCTAAGGCTTCATAGCAGGAAAGGTTAAACCTTGATGAGGAGTTAGCATAGGGTTTGAGGGGATGAAATTTGATTTTTTATGGGGTGATTTTGAGATTTGCTGAAATACTTGGTGAAAGGTATCAAACTCCATTTAACAAATGTAGTTTTAAAAAATAAGACAAACTCTGCTGACTTTGCTCAGATTAATGCAGTCATACTGATTTACAGTCTTAAATGCAAGTGTGAATCCTTATATCCATTAGTTTCTTGAAAATGCGTTTGTAGTTTTGTGGTTTAGCACTTTAGCACACTGTACCTAATTGTTACTTTGGCAAGGTTTCTTTAACGACCTTTAGAAGAGTAGGGTTTTATTCTTTTTAAAAAAATAATTATCCAATATTAATCGTGACATTTTCTTTGTCTGGAAGTATCACTTGAATTGCTAATTTGGTAATGGGTTCTTTGATTATCACATGACCCTCTTTCTCTATGTCTGTGTCTCTTTCTTTCCTGATTGCCTATTAAAAGTATGTTATACCTACATGTTGCAAATTTGCAATTGATATAGAACGCAGGGAGTATATTGAAAATGACAACCTGAAGCTTTGCATTGTCATTTACAATAACTTTGCTAAGGAAAGTTTGATACTGTTAGCATTTTGATTGACTTAATGGCTGCAAGGTGAAAACCTAACACATCATTGCCAATCTTTTATTTCATTCAATGCTTCCTAAATTTATTTATGAAGCATTTGTTATAAAAAGTTCTGGATGAAGGATATATGGGCTTGTATGCTTTGGGGGTTAGTTAAGAGTCATCTCATCTAATTAATGTTCACTTGAGAGAAGGTAATTTGAAAGAATTCCAACTTTTGAATGTTCTAATTTTGATGCTGTACTCTCCTACAGGATGTTATTGCATGTGATGTTATAAATCCTGACCACATAGAAGTCAAATTTGAATTGATTGGGGGTTTAGAGGGTATCAAGCAGGCACTTTATGAGTTGGTCATTCTTCCATTGCGGAGGCCAGAGCTGTTTACATATGGGAAACTACTTGGTCCCCAAAAGGGAGTCTTGCTTTATGGTCCTCCAGGAACTGGAAAGACGATGCTAGCAAAAGCTATCGCTAAAGAGTCTGGAGCAGTTTTTATCAATGTGAGGATATCAAATTTGATGAGCAAATGGTTTGGGGATGCACAGAAGCTTGGTAAGTTTAAAACTTGTGTTTGTGTTTATCACTTGGATGTTTATTGTGGCAATCAAGATTTTTTTTTTTTTTTTTGGAATATTTTATTTGTGTGTGTGTGTGAGGGGGTTAATGGCCATGAAGTTTTGATTCTAATAATTTGCAGTAGTTTTTTTACTAAAAAATAAACTTCATGCTATCTTAACTTGCAAGTGCTTTAGTAGGCTAGTTTATTGTTCTTTTAATACTGCGGAATTATATTTAATATTAGCTATAGCCTATAACACTGCCTTCTAATATTTGCAGTCGCTGCTGTTTTTAGCTTGGCTTACAAACTACAGCCTGCTATTATATTCGTTGATGAGGTTGATAGCTTTTTGGGACAGCGAAGAAACTCTGATCATGAAGCCTTGACAAATATGAAAACAGAGTTCATGGCTTTGTGGGATGGCTTTACCACCGATCGTAAGTCACTTACATTTGATTCAGTTTTATATTTAGAATTTTAGATTTCTTTTTGGTAACATGTGGATTATCAATTATGGTATCTTATATACTGAGGTCCTTATTTAACTGATCCCAATTTTTCCAATTAGCTCATAATAGTTTTGTCTTGTTCCTATAGAGAATGCCAGAGTGATGGTTCTTGCTGCTACCAATCGTCCTTCAGAACTCGATGAGGCTATCCTTCGCCGGTTTTCGCAGGCCTTTGAGATTGGAATGCCTGATTGCAAAGAAAGAGCGGAGATATTGAAAGTTGTTCTAAAAGGTGAGAGGGTGGAAGAGAACATTGACTATGACTATCTGGCTAGCTTGTGTGATGGTTGCACTGGTTCTGATTTATTCGAGCTTTGTAAAAAGGCTGCATATCTTCCAATTAGGGAGCTCCTTGATGATGAGAAGAGTGGGAAACCGCACCACGTAAGCAGTCTTTCTTGTCTCCTTTTTCTGTTTCTGTAATGTTTGCTATGGTTTTAGTGAGATTTTTGGCCATGCTACTGATAACTCAGGTTCAAAACATTTCTAGTTACATGCTTAGAATTGAAGTTTTTTTTTCCATCTAAATTTTTAGTGTTATACTCCATATCTTTCTCTTTTGAAAATAGGCTTACATGCTTTTTTAGTCCTAGGATTTTTTGAACCAAAAAGACTCGTTGACTTGACTAATTGGGTCATTTGGGTGTTTTTCCGATATTTCCAATTATCCTATGGTTAGTAGCAGCAGGGTAATTTTTTTTTTTTTGAGGGGAATTAGGTTGAAGGTTTTGAAATTTATGATCAAAAGAGGTACTTGCTGTTGATAATATGTACTCGATTGTTAACTTGTTGCTCGAATTTTTTTGGTTATTGATTGACTCATGAATTGTACTTCGTGAATGTGTAGCCTCCAAGGTCACTGACCCAAAAAGATCTAGAGAAAGTTCTGATCTCATCAAAAAAGACGAATACAGCTGCACATGAATATTCAAGGCAAATGTCGCAATCATCTTCTGCTTTTCCGATACAGAGAGATGGAGAAGAAATACCTGTCCAAAGCATGATCAATGAGCTCTCAAAGGTTGTCTTAGCTCAAATGTTGAACCTGCAGTCTGATAATCACCAAGACGACTGAGCTGCAGTATTTATCTATGCTTGGGTTGACGTTTAACCAGAAAAGAAATTAAGCAGTCAGGTTAAGTGGTTGAGGAGGTTCTCCTCTGATACAAAATTTTTGTCGAATGTCACGGTATTTTACAGTTAGACTGGAATGCTTTGGCATCAGTATGTATAATTCTAAAGTGGCTTGCTATTTGTTGGCTTCTAATGATATTCTTATTCCTATGTTACTATTATGTATTTGCTTGTGTAACTTGAATGCAAAGCGAAACCGTTTTATACAAGGGGTCATTTTGGATTATTATGATATTTGTAAATTAGGTATCTGATACTTTGATGTTGATGTTGATGTTGATGTTGATGTTGATGTTGTTGAGATGTATAGCTTTATCCTAGTCCAATTCTTTCAACGTGGTATAAATGCATAAGAAAAACTAGGTGGTATTAATGCATATTGCTTAATGTTAACAGAAATTCAATCCTTTTTCTGTGGATTTAACTTTGTAACTATAGATAAGGGCTTGGTCTACAAACACTTGTACCGTTGTACGATTGTGTTAATATTTCTTTTGCCATTGAAAAATCCATTTATCCCTTTTTTTTTTTTTTTTGTGTGATTCCGTTAAGTATTCTTGGTACAAGTTACAAATTAGCAAATACTCCGTACATATATGATGCATTACACAATACACATACGTAGCCTTCGGTGTAAGTTTTTTTTGGTAGCTATTACTGGTTTACTACGTTCGGTCCAAATTTTTTAGCAACAGTTGGTATTATTTATGAGAAATTCAATCTTGGACCATAGTTGATCTTCTCAAATGATATATAAAAATTGTCATGTTTTCCTCGCGGTCAATATATCGTGTGTCGAAATGACAACTAGTGACGGCCCATCCACCTTTTGTTGCCATCAAGTAGTCCATGTTTACCTGATGACAAGCATATGGCATGTTGTTCTCCAAGTGTTGATATACTCATGTATAGACGACAACTACAAGGCAGATGAGGCTGTTATAGTGTTATCTATGTAAACAACAAATAGGTAACATTTTGTCACTTTCATTCTCCATCTCACTCATAATTTTCATTTTATGGACTCAAATTCAGACTTAGTTACCCACAATGGAGGATGTCATTGCAAGAGAATAAGATACAAATTTAAAGCACCAAAAAAAGTAACTGCTTTTAAATGCAATTGTTCTATGTGTTCGAAAAGAGGTAATGTCTCTTTTAGTGTTCCTTCTCATAACTTTTATTTATTAAGTGGTGAATCAAACATCACCACTTACACCTTTGGGACTCATACTGCTAAGCATACCTTCTGCAATGTTTGTGGCATCACTTCATTCAACGTTTCGAGATGTAACCCGGATGCAGTGTCGGTTAATGTGACTTGTGTTGATCCAGGGACGCTTGATCATGTTGAAATCCAGAGTTTTGATGGTTGCAATTGGGAACGTTCTTATGATTTGGTATACGGAGTTGGCTCAAGTTAGTCTTTTCTGTATTAGGTATAGCTTTTGTGTTGGTTGTTTGGATAGTCACATGCCTATAAGGTTGAGTAATGAGACTCGATATCAGAATACATGGTATCGGGAGGGAAGTTGGCTCAAAGGTATCACTCACTCTTTGTTTTGGGTATGTAAAAGCTTATCAAAGGGCTTGCTAATAATCATTAGTGACTATAATATGTTCACTATAAATTTATAATAAATTGCTACTCTATTAATAATGCTCTTTTTCCACAAATCTACTCCATTATAATTTGTGGGTAAAAACAGTGTCTTTCCTACATTGTTCTTTTGTTATGACCAAGTTTTTACTTATTTTTAGTCATTCTACTTGATTTCTTAATCATAACATGTCATGTTTTACTTCTCCTTTAATGCCTTTTATTTTATTGTTTAAAATCTATGGAGTAGTTAATTAGAGTAAGTGAGCAATCACATTACGGATGCTTATCATATTAGTTGGCTCAAATAGTTAATTAAGTATAGTAAATTAGTAATCAAAATTGACAATCGAATTTGATTCACATCATTGCATTGCATAGTATATAACTTATAAAGATAAACAAACCATAAAAAATATGCACCAAAATTACACCTAGCCTGAGGAAATTCCCTTATCCATCTGTCAAAGCTTTGTCAACAACTGTCATCTCTTTAATTAATCCATTTAAGTTAATCAATTTCCTTATTTATGCATACAACCTCTAAACCTTAATTACCTTATTTCATAATCTCAATTTATAAAAGCAACAGCTCGCTCTTGTGACTCCCTAACACCTTAAAACTAAAAAAAAAAAATCTCGATTTCTCATGGATTCCACCCCTGACTCAACTCTAATAACCCACACAGGAGGTTGCCACTGCAAGAAAATCCGGTTCAAAGTCAAAGCACCAAAAGCCTTAGTAGCCTGGAAATGCAACTGTTCAACTTGCATAATGCGAGGAAACACTCACTTCATTGTACCATCCAAACACTTCAGTTTAATATCAGGGGAATCAAACATAACAACCTACACTTATGGGACTCATACCGCGAAACATACCTTCTGCAACATATGTGGCATTACCTCATTCTATACTCCCCGCTCTAATCCTGATGGTGTTGGTGTTACACTAAACTGCCTTGATCATGGGACTGTGTCTCGTGTCGAGATCAGGAGCTTTGATGGTGTTAACTGGGAAGATTCTTATTCCGGAACTGGGATTGCTGCTTGCTCTAAAGTCGATTGATTTTTGAGGGCTCTAAACTTTGGATGGTTGGTTATGATTATTGATCGATGTTGTCTGTTGTACGAATGAGTTTGAAATTATTGATGAGTTTGTATGAATAAGTTCAATGGTGAAAATTAAAAACATACTTTGTCGCAAATATTTCGTTACAAAGTAATAGTTGATTTATAATTAATGCTGAGGCATCCATTTTGGGAGGCTAGTTGAAATTGGTCTATAGTGTACATTAGTTTTAGCAGATGATCCTATCTTTTGGGTAATTGTCATCAAGTCCGGAAGGGAGTTACAACAACACCCACAAGACAGTCGATCAAGAACTCTAACCAATTAACCCAACTAATTCACCCATATCAATATACCAATAAAATCAAAGTGTGGATAGCAATAAGCAAAGCAAACAAACACTAAAACAATCAAACAACACATGAATTATACGTGGAAAAACCTCTTCGGTGTGAAGAGTAAAAAACCACGGGACCTCTAGACAAGTCCACCCTTAAACTTCTCTTATTGACAATTGAGGGTAAAAATAAACCCAAATCAGTCTACACAAGGTTCATAAACACCCACCAACAAACTCCAAACAATAAGAGATAAATTGAGAATAAAAGGTGTAGAAATCACTCAAAAAACAGCAGGTCTGTCCAGGGACGATTCTGACCAAACCGGAGCTCAAACGAACGATCCAACCGTCCAAAATGAAGCCCTTGATGTCGGGAACAAACTGTCAAAATTTCAAGGCGATCCAACAGTTTAATTTCCGGCAATTGACAGTTTTGTGTAGACTACCCTGAGAAAACCGAAAAATCTAAACCCACTTTCTTGTTTTTCTTATAAAAATTATTCCTATTTTGTTGTACAAGCAAATATTAACCTCCAAAACAGCTTGCTTAACAAGCCACAAAATAAGCCAAAAGTTGGACTTAAAACAATAAGTAAAAATGCATTACAAACGGCCCATTCATTAAGACCAAAATAATGAAACATTATACCAATACTTGGACTGGACCCACAACAGATTGCACATGCATATATATAATGATCAATAATAATAATAATAATAATAGAGTTTAAGAGTTAAGACCACAAATATGAATAGATGGTTCATAGAGGAGCAATAAATATTAAGAGACAATCAACACATAAATTAAACATCCATCCATATATCATAGTTAAAGTTAAAAGCTAAGATGGAGATGAGTTAAAGAAGTTTCTACTAGTAATAATAATCGATCACCAACATGGGATGATGGACCTGAACTTGTTCTCTAACATCTTAATCGGTGGCAGCACCAAACAGAGAACCAAAAGTATGCCGGATATAAAGACAAAAATCCATCGAAATACCATGTTTTAATTGGAGTGCTTTGGTCTCTCCCCGGTATCCAGTTTGTTGAAACTCCAAGTTATAATCCTTAAGTTGTTCGATGACACCGTCAGGGTGGATAACCTCAAGGTTTAGTTGTAAGACAATGGATGTAAAGATGGGCACAACCATACGGGATCTTTAATTTTTAATCTTAATTAAAGTTACCAAGTTTTGGTGTTTTATTAGTGTTAATTGATCGACCATATTATATATATATATATATATATATTATAAATTGATGCTGATTGCTGAAATAGGCAAATGTCTGATTTGGTGCAAGTCTACTCCATCCTCCTTTATGGCAACAATAGTGATGGTCTTCCTCTTAAAGATATTGAAGTTGAAGGCGGGCCGAACAAGCTTCTGATTCTGCTCTTCTTCCAGATGGTACCTTGCCTTCTCATGAGATGATTGGTGCGCCAAACTGTCCTTGAGGGTTAAGCATCATCATAACCTTGAAATTTGCCAGAGTTTACTCCTTTAGCTGCTCGTATGTTTTATTCTAAGCCCTGTATCCGCGGAACAAAATGGATATGCAGTGGTGCATTCTATGTCTTTTGAGAGGGCTGTACAAGCTACTCTCGATGTTTTCCTTTTACCTGACGCTGTTCCACCTATATCATCAGCATGTTACGGACTGTTGCTACTAAATTTCAAGTCAAAGTCAACGACAAGTAATTAAGTAAACAAATGATATTTTATTAATAATTTGAATGTAGGTACAATCTCTGTAAACAGTTTATAAAAAATAAACTAAGCCTTCTGATTCTGTTCCACTGCTAGGATGACACTTGTCGACGTCAATCGAATTTGACAGTTGCTGACGTCAACCAAATTTGAGTGAGGGTTGACCAGCTTCAATGTCACTTTGAATGTATTTGAGTATCCCCGAACAATCGGCACAATTTTGTAGTGCTTGTTGATTGCTGACAGAGAGAGTTTGTAAATTTTTTGGAGTGTCTTCGATTGACCTTTTTTTTCCCAATGAATTTCTCTCCCCCTTTTCTTTTGAGGTGATGATGGGTATTTATAGGAGATTTTGACCTTCATCTTGGACCCGGAGATGTGGGCTTGGATTCTTTTGGATGACTTGGAAGTCTTGTAATCTTTTTAGCCCAATAGACATTTTAGTTGGACTAACAATATAATCGGCCCAATAATGTTATTATGACCCAAACTATTTAATTAATTTGGATATTTAATTTAAAGGGCTAAATGAATTAAATTGAGCAAATATTTATTTTATTTAACTCAAATAATTAATTTATTTTAATTTTGACACTTTAACAAATTTTCGGTGTCTACACGGACATATTCGAGCTCACCACAGGAATGTGTACCAGAAAAAAATATTTCAAGATAATAAGATTCAACTATCAAGCTCTGTAGTGGCTGCCGATATGGATGGGAAGCTAAGCTGAGTTGTTTGATTCTTCAACTAAGTCGGTAATTGCAAGTGGCCAAGTGTTTTACTATGCTCAAACATCTAGTACTACACTCAAAACAATTGGCGGCATCCAAGTGAAGAAAGATAAGTTGGGTTAACACACTGACTTCCTGAAATATTCTGCCTTATCTTTCGTTAAGCTCTTAACTTTTATGGTTATTTATTCAGAATTGCAACATGTTTGTGTTTACCCTTGAAAACAAGACTCTACTGTCTAAACTTGTAAGCAGTATGCTAATTGCCTCCTGCCGCCTTTTATCTAATGCGCTTTGTACTGTGTTATGTTTTATGGTATGTAGCTTTCTGTGTTTCTTCTATTAATTGTTTTATATATTAGTTCTTGTGTAGTCCTTACAAATTTGCTTAGTTTGGTTGGTGTAGCTCATGTAGGAAGTTGCATTTGCAATTCATAGCAAGTTATAAACCCAATTAAATTCTTATAAATTTACTATACTTGTTTGGTTTGATTTCCCTGAATTTTTAACAAAGGGAACTTGATAATTTTCATTAACCCATATTTTGATTATTTTCCATACTTGATCAGCATGATATTTGTGATATGGTAAATGGCAAATTATAGAATATGTGATAACTAGCTGCACCATTAACTGGATAGCCACATATAAAAGTTTAGCAAAAGCCAATAAATGCTAGTAGTAACATTTTATTATGTTGCTGAGATAGAGATTTTTCTAACGTATGATGATACCATATGACAAAATTCATTTCGTTAATAATATGAAACATTTAACGAGCAGAATCTTGTGAAATCCAATATGTGTCAATAAAACATGAAGGGAGTAATATGTAATAAACTATACATTAACGAATCAAAAGTGACCCTTATTGACTTCAATTTTTTATTCTAAAATCATAAATACCATCAAAACATGATTAATAAATAGTATTGCAACAAAAATGTTACAAAAACTCAAAATATTTTTTCCATTAATATCAAAGGAGTCAAACAAATAAAAACGATGTGAAGTGAAGAACTTAAGAAAGGTAGTGTTACATTTGCACTAAGTCAGCTGACAAACATGAAGTTATTACAGTTAGAAACCGTTACTAACCCGCGAAATCCATCATTAATACAAACCGTTGATCACAACTCATCTTCCAAATACTCCATTAAAGCCACCCAAAAACCAAGTATATCATCTTTTAAACCCATATTTCATTCTATATCCATGGATTCAACTACTTATGCTTCAATTCTCGAATCATGTAAATCCACAAATACGGGTAAATCAGTCCATGCCCATGTACTCAAATCCGGGTTTCATGGGCATGAGTTCATTGAAACCAAATTACTTCAAATGTATGCTAGATTTGGGTGCTTAAGTGATGCATGTAAACTGTTTGATAAAATGTCTAAGAGAAATATTCATTCTTGGTTAGCAATGATCAGTGTCCATTTAGAGTATGGGTTGTTTGATGAGGGATTTTCGCTTTTTTTAGAGTTGATGTTTACTGATGTGAGGTTGGATTTCTTTGTTTTCCCTGTTGTGTTGAAGATAGCTAGCGGACTCGAGGATGTAGAGCTTGGGAGACAGATTCATGGTTTTGTGGTGAAAGCAATGTTTGATTTGAGTGTTTATGTGGGTAATGGTTTGGTAGATATGTATGGGAAATGTGGGTGTTTAGGTGATGCTGAGAAAGTTTTCGGTACCATGACTAAGAGGGATGCTGTGTCGTGGAATTCTTTGCTTTCGGCTTGTGCTTTGAATGGTATGGTTGATAAGGCGTTGGAGAATTTGGATGACATGTTGAGATTTGAGGATTGTGTTCCGAATGTCATATCCTGGAGTGCAGTTATTAGTGGTTTTGCGCAAAATGGGTTTGCAAATGAAGCTATTAATTTGCTAGCTAGAATGCTGGCACAAGGGGTGGAGCCGAATGCTCAAACTATTGCTGGTGTCCTACCAGCTTTTGCTATGGTACAAAAGCCAAGGCTAGGTAAGGAGATACATGCCTATATCACTAGGCATGGATTCATGAGCAACCCTGTTGTAGTGAATGGCCTGCTTGATGTGTATAGGAGGTGTGGCGATATGGACAATGCTTTGAAATTGTTTATGAGATTTTCAGTGAAGAACTTGATATCCCTCAATACTATGATTGTTGGATTTTGTGAGAATGGTGTTATATCAAAAGCAAGGGATCTCTTTAACCAACTTGAAATGAGCGGAGTAAAGAGGGATCTTTCTACGTGGAATGCGATGCTTTCAGGATATGTTGATAACCTCCTATACGAAGAAGCACTTTATTTGTTTGAGGAGATGCAAATGGTAGAAGGGGTTGAAGTGGACTCATACACTGCAAGAAGTGCTCTTTCTGCTTGTTCTGGTATGGGTTCTCCGAGACAAGGTAAGGTGATACATGGCTTAGTCATCATCAAGGGTCTGAATTCTAATCCTTTTGTGGCAGAAGCCTTAATGGAAATGTACTTTGAAACCCAAGATTTGAATTCTGCACAACAGGCTTTTGAAGAAGTTACTGATAGAGATATCAGCATATGGAATATTCTAATCTCGGGGTATGCTCGGTGCAATCATATGGATGTCATTCCCGTACTTCTAACAAGAATGAGGGAGGATGGGTTTGACCCAAATATAAATACATGGAATGGAATAATATCAGGCCATGTTGAAAATGGTCATTACGAAGTTGCTTTACAGTTGCTTGCGGAGATGCAGAGTACAAATTTAAGGCCTGATACATATATGATGGGGTTAACGCTGACAGCCTGTTCTAGATTAGCTACACTTGAAAGAGGCAAGCAGGTTCACTGCCATGTAATTAGAAGTGGTTGTGATGCAAATGTCTATATTGGAGCAGCTCTAGTAGACATGTATTCAAAATGTGGGAGCATCAAGGATTCTGTAAGGGCCAATAGCAGGATTTCAACACCTAATCTGATATCTCAAAATGCAATGCTTACTGCCTATGCTATGCATGGCCTTGGGGAGGAAGGTATATCTCTTTTCAATACAATTCTCGCCAGTGGTTTTGCACCAGATGAAGTAACTTTTTTGTCAGTTCTCTCGGCTTGTGTTCATGCTGGGAAATTAGAGACTGGTAAAAAGATTTTTAATTCAATGGATCACTATAATGTGCAAGCTTCACTGAAACACTACACAACTTTGGTTGACCTGCTAAGTAGGTGTGGAAAAACTAATGAAGCATATGAGCTTGTTAAAAGAATGCCAATTGAACCAGATTCTGTGACTTGGGGTGCTTTGCTTGGAGGTTGTGTTACTTCTGGTGATTTAAAGACCGGAGAAGTGGCAGCTGAAAAGCTTCTTACTTTAGAACCAGATAATACAGGAAACTTCATTCTACTGTCAAATATGTACGCACGTTGTGGAAAATGGAATGATTTGTTAAGAATAAGAAAGATCATTACAGATAGAAGAATGCAAAAAAGTGCTGGATGTAGTTGGATTGAAGATGGGAATGATGTACACGTGTTTACTGCCAGTGGTGCATCGCACAGAAGAACAGAGGAGATATATACCATGCTAGAGCATTTAACCTTGCAGATGAAAACATGCGTGGATGCTGCGATCTTGTGATCGACTGATTGTACATTTATTCTAAGAAAAAGTCAAGTGCAGCTAGCAGGATATCAAAGATAACATTTTGATCTGCTTGTTATACAAGTTAAAAAGTGAGGTTGGTACATATCAACTAGTTTTCTAAATCACTCGTTCTTTTTTCATATATGATGTATGTTTAAGCTAGATTTTGACATGAACAGAGACCATATCAGAAGGATAATATACCTTATGTACGTCATTCTTTCATACACAAATGTAATATGTACAGAGTATAACTTTCTGTAATGAATAAAATGTATTTTGTGTAATCTTATGACAAAGATCCAATGAAATTCGCAATAACATTCTTCAAGTATCTTCTCATGTATGATAAACAGCCTAAAACAAATCAGTTGTACAGTATGTGAATACATAAACATCATCTTTAACTTAAAATGAAAGAATTGCAAACAATACATTCATTGCTGCCAAAAAATACATTCATGATACAACACTTTAAAAATTAAGATCACTAAGCAAAGAACCTCACTTTGTATTGACAAGAAAGTGACAGTATTGATGTGAAGCAATGGCAGTAATGTTATCTACGTTTCCCAGATTTCATTCCACCTAGCGGGGGGAATTCATTTGTTTCAAGGACGAACGAGTTACTGGTTGTTTCGACTGTATTTGATTTCTTTGCTTCACCATTGATTTTACCTTCTTGATGTTGATATAGGGCTGCCTTCTGTAAAGACGGTTGGATAAGAGGCTTTATGTTCAGTAAATCAGGATCAGGAGAGAATTGGTAGGGGATTTTGCCATCATCCATCCTCCTAAACGTGACTGATATCCTGAAAAGAGGCAAGATCATGTCATATGCATGAGTTATACGCAATAAGCAGAGAAAGAACATGAGTTTTGAAGTTAGCAATGGAGAAACATGATGCTTAGACAAAGAGTATGGAATAACCTTTTTGCTGGGACAGCAGGAACACAGTGTTTAGCAACATCGGCTCCATTACCTTTCAGAACAAGAACAGACCTGAAAGAAACAAAGAAACACAAACCAGTTCAGAATACTAATTCACAATTCACAACAAAACTATGTCAACGAAAAAACAAAAGAAAAGAACATTTTCATCAAGAGCATTACCCAACAGGAAGAGGAATGGAGACAGGACCAGTGAACTCTCCTGGGCTCAAGATCTTGAGATTTGAACCAAAAAGAATGTTACACTCCGCCAAGAAAGAGACAGTACAAAATGGCCGGAGAAAGTCATGGTGATCAATATGAGGAGGTATGCAATCGCCTTCATCATAAATATTTACTATGCAACTGTTAGGGACACATGAAGGAGGAAGGACTTGCCACCTCACCATCCTTCTAATCATCTGTTCAAATACGGGAGGCAAAGGATCAACTTCTTCATCTCTAATTATCCCTGGAGGATTCCCGTCCTTATCCTGAAATCACATTAAGTTTAGTGGTCTGAAGCATACATATTTTTTATTAAAGTGATCAAAACACATTGGATAGACTGCTAGGAACAGGAATTTAAAGAAAGTACCACTGCATAGTTGTAACAGCAACCAAACTGCATAGTAACTCGCCCTTTGCCGCGCATCCACTTCTTTGGTTCAGAGTAAGTACGTTCTGCAGATTAACCAGGAGTTGTTAATGAACAATTAAGACAAATAACATCCGATTTAAAAATTCTACAATACAAAAAATGTAAGAAGTTCAGCATAACAATAATCAGTTTCATTATAGGAAAGATCCTGATGTTTATAATGATCTAATATGTGTTTTCCTACCTAGCACTCTAGCACCAAGTAAATAACATAGAGTGACTATTCTTGCTTTACCCTAATTTTTCGTTTACATGTTTTAGAACAATATCAAACAGGCCCTTAGAAGATGCAGGGATTCAAAAACATACCCATAAGCTGCCTTTTGCGGCCCATCCTCTGGAACTCATAAACAGATTCGACAATTTTCTTCTGCTCTTCAACACCAAAAACTCCAGAGTGAAGTTCCAACCCTTGAACCACATTTACCTTCTTCCCATCAACCCTCTCGTAATGCACAAAATCCTTTTTCCTCTTAACCTGTAAAAACCTGCGCCATTCTTCGTCATCTGATGATGATCCATTACCCATGGTAGAAGAAGGCATCCGAGTTTGACTACTTGGAGATAAGTTAAGGTTACTGAAAAGGTCGCGTAGCTGTGGCTTTGCAGTAACAGGAGAGGAAGACGATACATAACTAGTATTTGCTACTTGTTCAACTGAATTAACAGATTCTCTACTATGTGGACTTTTCTTATGATTGCTATGTTGCTGTTGGTTATTGCTAACAGGTGAAGATTGAGTAGTATTCGTTTCAGACGATAAAGATCTTGCTAAATCCATTGTGCTGGATTCTTTTACAACTTCTTCTGCAAATAACAAATTGCAACGTGAATACATTGATTGAAATACTTCCTAATATATAACTATTCTACGGTGTATTCAATTTATTTGTCTCTAATTTCAGACACAATTACTTCTAATACTCCGTAACAAGTTCAAAAATAAAAGTTAATAATAAGTTGAATAGAACGCACTCATAATCTAACAAGATGATAATAGAACAAAGGGCAGTTAACAAATTCATAAACATATATTTAATAATGATTAATTTTTATCAACAATCTCTAATCATATCAAAACTCGATCAATAATTACTGAGATTAAGATTAATATTTTCTCAATAACATAAGAATTAAACTTTTCACACTATCTATAATAATAATCATATGAATTGGGAGATTTTCATTCAAATTAACAAAGCAGAAAATCAACCCACCATTGAAAAATCTCATTAATTTTAAATATTTTATGCAAGTTACAATCTTTCACCAAATAAAAACAAAAAAATTTATAAAAACAAAAAAAATCATAAACAAATTAACAAAGAAAAAACAGGGGTAAATTAACAGATAAAGTAATTAACTTACTATTAGAGATGGAAAGAAGACGAGATTTAAGAAGAGATTGACAATCTAAGCAAACCCCATTAAAGAGTTCTGCAATCTCAGAAGTTTCTAAGTTCTTCAATAAATTCAACAATTCTATTTCCATTTTTTTTTTTAAATTTTAGATTGTGTAAAAAATAAAAATAGAAAAGGTTTTATTGTACGAAGTAATTTTTGGGGAGACAAAAGTAGCGACTTAATAAAGACGACGGTTTAACAGATGATGTTAAAACTTAAAAGTACTTATGTAGTTTTATAGGAACACGTGGGGTACTGTTCCTTGAGGTAGTAGATTACGACTTAACTTCGGAAACAAATCAAACAATTATTATAATTTTTTTTTAATATTTTTTTTGTTATATTTATCAATAGTTTTGTTAAGTTTTTTTTTTTTTTTTTCATCCTTTATTTGTTTTTGGTAAGATTATGTATTTTAGGGTCCAAATTAATGTTAGACAATATATGTAATGACAAATTGGCAACTAATGTGGTGTGCTAACTTTACTAGGATTAAACAAAAACAACTTATGTGATTAATATAACCAAGATAATAAGATTAAACAACACAACTTACTCCGGCGTGATTAAGTCAGTATATGAAAACCAACCTAACATATACTAATCGACTAATAATAGGAAAAATTGTTAAAGTAGAAAGGAAAAAATTGCTCGATTAATTAGGTTTAAGATTAAATTTTAAAGAAACTTTAACACTGCGTAGTAATTATGAATCTCCTATTAAACATGACATCAAAGCAAATAAGCCTCCTTGAATTAACTAGACAAAGTAGATTCATACCATGGATATTTGGAACGTTTGCACTACAATTTACAAGTCATTAAAGATCCCATTAAACATTTATACCACAATTTTCAACAGAAATTGTCATTTACATTGAACTACCCCACAAGTACTTGCATCATCATGTTTCACATAACAATGTCAGATGAACAAGTTCGAAGTAGCCGAGGGTATTAACTCAATCATCAACTGCTATGTTTCATTATAGCAGAGAAACAAAAAAAATTGGCTCAAAAAGATAGATACATCAACAGGGGAGTGAGTGTAAGAGATACAAGTCTACAACCACAATTTAGCTCAGTCTCTTGGATTGGCACCAACCTTTTTGCATCAGAATTGTCTGGTCATTGTCAGTAAGGAACCAAATTCTATATACTCTTGAACTTCAAAAGGCAATGAACTGCCTTCTACATCCCAAAGAGATCAAGCGACTCTAATACTCTACGGGCTTGGATTTGCAAAGCTGTCATCCTCTCCTCTGGATCAAGAGTTGAACCGAACTGACTAGCTGCCCATATCAATGACGCAGATTTCTCTCCCAGAAGTCTACGTATGTCATCATGTACTGTTGCCATGGGTTGCATATCTCTCCCATCGACATGCCCAATGAGTAACAACAAAAATTCTCCACATTTCATCCTATTTATATAAAAGTCAAAGCTCTAATTAACATAAGAGTACCACATACATTAACAGATGCATTAGCACAATTCGACAGCAGGCCCAAGAACACATTAAGACAGCATAGTCATTACTAAACCCACATTTCTACAAAAACACTTACTAGGAGAATTCAGCTTCATTCACTTCAAAGTTATCAAGCTAGAACTAACATTGTGTGACAAGATCTGAAGTACAGCAACTAACAAAGGTTGACTTAAATCTTCCTAAACTGTCACAACAAAGGTCTGGCAAGAAAAATAATTAAATGCATAACACTACAAGTTTGCATTTGCAATCGGAGGTCCCATGATACTCACAATGACATCGCAAGAGGTCTAGCTATCATTCTTTAGTAACTGCAAGAATCAAATGTACCTGAGATTTTCATCAACTTGTTTGTCTCTAATAATGGCAGCAACTTCCTCAATACCATTGCAGGATTCAAAATCCTAGAGAAGATAATAAGAAGAAAAGCCAGTTATATACTAATTGTTTCAGTAAGAATGACATAGAGAATGTTTAGTTTGACACAAGTCGATTAAAGAAAAACATACCATTTGATTGACGGTGGAATCTAACATCAAAGCAATCAAAGCATCCAAGCATGCACCTTGCTCTAGAACTCCTCTACTTGATAATATATCCATCAGCACCTGCATATGATTAATTAATCACTAAACTCACAACTTGAAATAAATCATTACAGTTTAGTTTCATGTAGACTTAAGAAAGTTATATAGAATCAATTCCTCTGCCCAAAAGCAATTCCCTCAATTTTCATTTTTGAGTCTTCTTTAATATGTGATCACCAACTTTAACAGCAGCATTCTATTCCGCACAACATAACTTTCACAAAATACTAATGTCCAAGGGTCCTGAGTCCCACACAGGGGTAATTGAGGTGAAATGAAGAGTCCGACTCACAAAGATATCAATGCCAAGCAGAAACAAGCTGTTTGAAGGAAACAGAACACTAGATGATCCCACTTCCATGTTAAACTTCAAAAAAAAAAGGTGTGAAGTAGCTAAAATTTAAGCAGAAACATGCATTTGAAGGTGACAGAAAACTAGAGAATCCCAGTTGCATGTTAAACTTCAAAAAAGTGTGAAGTAACTAAAAGTCAATACACGTGCAAGGAGCTAAGTATCCTTTAATAGAACAACGACACAGCTGAGAGCTATTTCTTATCATAAGGATTCTCAGAGCATTTTCTAAGACTCTTTTGCATCACTACCAATATGGTGTACATAACTACATATCAACCATACTCTAAAATATACTCAGACCTGCATTGGTTCAGATAATCTTTCTGATCCACCTTTTTTTATAGGAATCTAAGATGGTTAGGTAAATGTCAAATGTCTTGAATGTAGAATACAGCATACAGGCAAAAGAAACTACCTAATCCAATTAGAAACAACAAGCATAATTTCAGAGACAGACAGAGCATATAGTACCGGAATCGCCTTGTATTGGTGAGCCAAAATGGTACTTTGCCTATGAATCAGACAACATCCTTCCAAAACACGAAGGGCAAGTGCAACTTCGGTATCAGTTGAAGGGCTTGTTAACTTCATAGGCTCAACAGTAAATATATGATCCAAACTGCTCACCCTTTCTTCTTCTGTATCTTTTAGTGAATGTTGGAACAGAACAGGAATCACTGCACAAATAGTACAAAACAATCTAAATCATCTCAAAATTGAATGAGAATATTACTGAGGACGATGAGGGATAATATAAAATTCACAAGTCATAATAAAAGTCAAGTTTGAGCTAGTTAAGTATGCATCCTAATCAACTAATCGATGTCAGAAATCGGACCATTACTATTTCTCAAAAAAAAAAAAAAAGTTAAATTGTGGTAGAAAGTAGAACATAAGACCATCCACAACAATGCTAAAAAAAAACTTCACTTCCCTCTCTCTCTACCCCTTTCTCACTCTTCCAACTCATAATTCCACTAGTTAAGTTTTTTTCTATCATCAACTCTACAAGAATGCCAAAAAAAAACTTCACTTCCCTCTCTCTCTTCTTTATCTACTATACCCCACCTTATTTTCTATCTCTTTCATTTATTTTCATAAATTTCAATATTAATGTATTTTCATTTAATAGTTAAATAATTATTTTCATTAGTATTTTGTTATTATTTTTTTGTAAGTTGATCAAAAAAATATTTCAGAATTTTAGAAAAAAATTTCCTAATTTTTTACGAATTTTAGAGATTTTTGGCCTATTTTTTAAGAATTTTAGGGATTTTTTTGGATTTTTGGAAATTTTAATTGAAGGGTGAAAAATAAAGTGACTGAAAGTATATCAATATGGGTGTTTATTTATAGATCTGGAAATGAGGAATTTTATGGTTTTTTTTTTTTGAATTATATTTTTTCAGATAATTAAAATACAAAAAAAAAAAAACGTTTTGGGTTAATTATGCTGAGCAGGACACGTGTCGCGCCCTGTTTGGAGTTATTGTTCAACTCCCCAAGCTAATTTCCATCATTGTGTGATGAAAATTATTGTTCAACTCCCCAAGCTAATTTCCATCATCCATTTTATCATTGTTGTAGATTAATGCCAAAAAAAAACTTCACTTGCCAAGTTTTTTTTTGGCATTGATGTACATGCTCTAAATTATGCAGTTAGTTAATTATTAGCACAAAATTTCACCGTTTATTAAACTGTGAACTATTCCAATTTCCGAACAAATGAAGTTACAGTTCGAGGTATTTTTTTGGTGCAAAATAACTACAATATGTCATTGACTGTTTGATCAAAAACAAAAGAAGAGCCTTAACCAGCTTATGTTGTTCATGGCATAACAAACCTCCTCCGAACTTTATTTTTACGCTATTTTCTAAACGAACAACTTCATCAATTCTTCTCTGAGAATTGCTACTTATGCAACATTCTACAGAAATTCAACTACATCAGACAAGCAACTTCAAGTTCATTCAATTATACATTTAAAATTCCAAACTAAACTATTAAAAAATGAAAAAACTTCCCTTTGAAAAATATAAAACACTAAAATTTCACAAACATTAAATGAAAATTCCAACAACTATAATCAGTAAAAGAGTAACAATTACAACACCTCAATTTTACAATTAACACAATTACACAATAAAGCAATTTAATTCAATTGTTTGATAACCACCAAATTTCTAAATTAGTTATCAAATTAAACAATTTTATAACTAACCTTAAAAAAAGTGAAAATTTTCGACATTTTAACATATACCCAAACAATCAAACAACTAAAAATCAAATTCATTTCACAATTCACCATAACCGAAAACCAAAATTCAATCGCAAAACCACAAAAGAAACCTCATTTAATCAAACCTAATTCAAACAAAAATCACAGAAAATTCAAAATCATTCAAATAATTCAACTTAACCTAAAAAAAAATCAAAATTAAATAACCTTGAAGATCAGAGAGAGATTGAGTGAGGCAAAAGAGGCGAATAGAATCATCAGAATCAGCGACAGAGCGAAGGAATTTGAGGAGACAACGAAGACCACGAACACGAAGAAATGAGAATTCAGCTTGCGCGTCACGGAGACCTGATCGTAAAGCGAGTGTGACTTCTCTGTACATTTTGCTTTGTTTTAGCGATTCTATGAGTGATTCAACCGCCGCAATCGCCGCCGTTGATGACGGTGATTCTGCCGGAGTTGTTGGTGATTCTCTGGTTGTTGTTGGTGGTGGTGTTGGTGGGTTTTGTTTCTTCCGGTTCATTTTTTTTGTAAGGGTTATTTTGAGGAAGGATAGTGTCCTGATATGTTCGTTTACAAGGTCGAGGTACTATTATTTAATTTTTGATTTGCTTTTGCAAAATAAAACATACATAGTTGCTGACTTGCTGACACAAGAATATGGTTGGACAATATAAGTAATAGATTAAAAAAAAAGAATATTTTGTTTGTTGGTACCTCATTTTTCTCGATTTTTGAATTTTAATACCTTATTGTTTATTTTTTTTAAATTTTAGTACCTTATAATTTATTTTTTAAAATTTTAGTACCTTATAATTTATTTTTTAAAATTTTAGTACCTTATTTTTACTCAAAACACAAAATTTGGTACCAGATGACAAAGTCCGTCAATTAAATTGTTTAGTGGGTCCCACTCATGACTGTATTTTAGTTTTCTTCACTTGTTTCTCTTATATTTCTTCGAATCACATATTATGTATATATTCCTCTATTTGAACCCAATTAAATCCTAATTTTTCACTTGCAAAAAATTCTTTTTTTGTTATTTTTTCGGGTAAAACTCATTCTTCCCCTGCAATCCTTGAGATATGTATAAAAATTTCATTGATGAGTTTTTAAATTTAGGGTTCATAATTGAGTTGGGGTTTTTGCAATTAATTTGGGGATTTTGCAATTGAATCTTCTGATACGTATTGTTTTGCCTTTTCAACCCCCTATACTATAACTAGAAGCCATATATCTGAAATGACTACCGTGAGGACGAGACATTGCAGAAAGAACCACTTCATCCTTCAATGTCCTCTGAATATGTGGTGAATTCGAATTGAACATCCCTAGCAACTTGTTACACCTATCTACTCTTTACTTTTGTTTATGTTGAGTTTGGGATGCAAGTTGGAAATTAGCTCTGCTTAATTCACTGTGACAATTGACCGGTAGCTTCATTCAAAAATGCAATTAAGTGTTGAAGAAGAGGGAGAGAGATTTGACTAAGATTGCATTAGTAGGAGTTTAGGGTTTAATTGGGGATATTTGAGAGATGAAATAGATTAATTAGCTGGGGGAAAATGCGTTAAAAACATCATTTGTTACATTGGGCCCCACTTAACGGAAAATAGTGACTGAATCCTTTACTTGGTACTAATATTTGAGATTTTTAAAAACAAAATGTACTAAAATTTGAAAAAAAAAATAATAAAAACATAAGGTACTAAAATTCAAAAACTGAAAAAAAAAAAAATAAGGTACTTAAAAACAAAAAAGTCTAAAAAAAATAAAAATGAATATGTTAAACTTTGTAGGAGTATTACGTAAGGTTTTTGAGTTTATTAGCTTAATATATTCAAAAGTTGACACTTTTTAGAAATGACCTCTATTTTTAGTGAACTCAATAGATAAACTAATAGCAGATATATCGATATTTGGTATCAATCAATTTCGAATATCCAAAAGGGCCAAATCAGATTATCAAACTAACTTTGCTATGTAGTATAAAAAAAATTAGACTTTAGTAATGTTACTAATGTAGATGTGGTAATTGTTAAGCAAAGCAAAGACATCTTTATTAAATTTTAAATCAAACTACAACTATCCTTTCTTGAATTGAATTCTAGGATCCTTGCAAATCAAATAATTGCCTCTTTTAGCAAATGAAATTTACAATGGCAATGAAAAAATGTAGGAAAAGAAAAGCTAACACCCTAAAATATATATCCTGTGTTAAACATAAAAAACAGCAATAACTCGATTAGAAGATGGGGCAGCCATCAACGACGATCCCTTTGGCTGTAGGGCACTGAGCTCTAGGGCAAATCATGTCATCGGATTTGTTCCCCCACCAATCGATGCCAATGTTTGTAGAGTATTGCAAGGAGAAGAAGAGAAGAATGGTCATAAAAGCTGTTCCAGCATCAAGACCTCCGGAAATGATGTAATTGTAGCGTTCCCACAACTTTGGGCGATATCTGAAGACAACATACCCTGAAAGGAAGCCAACGATGATCCAACTAGTGTAGTTAACTGCACTAGCAGGAGGCATCATCATAGTTGCACCTAGAAGAACAGGCATGTTAATGTGTCTAATCCAATCTTGCTTTGGGAATGCCTTCTGAGCTAGCCATACAAAGCTAGGTCCTAGGGCTCCAAATAGGAAGAACCAGTTGATGTGCGAGTAGTATCCCATGTCTCCAAAGATCCTACGTGGACCCACAAGCCCCCATATGACTGAGGCAGAGTAGAAGGTCTTGTCGAATGAACAGGTCCATGGACTGTTGGGTGGCAATTGTGACTCGTCACATATATGAGGGATCGATTCCATCATCCACCATGCTGTCGCAGTGTATACTGATACGGATACTACTGTACCTACAACCTAGAACAATTAATAAAACCTGTCAGCATTAATCCACGACTGATACATCTGCTAAATTTTACTTTACAAAATATGTTATGATTCATTACAAATAAACAAACTAATCTGACATTAAATAGTTGCTACAAAGCAACAACCTTGAAAGATGATTAATTCCAGATACATTAGCAAGTATTCGAAGGAAAAATAAGCAATCATAACTGACCTGAGCCAGGTACATTGATCTAGGTGGGATCTTCATGTAATGACCGAGCTTAAAATCCCCAATGAAGAAAAGGGCTTGATTCATACTAATGTAACCATACACTTTGAACAACATATTAGCAACCGGTCTCCCAGGGTACAGATATCCAATAATGTATTCCGTGATGATATTCAAACCTGGTTGCTGTTGAGAGAAACAAATCAGAAAATGAAACACGTATGTTGACTTTAGTAATTGCAAGGATTGTGCTTAAATTTAAGGTACAAAATGAAGTGATAGCAAAAATACCTGATTTGTAGTGGCTAGTATGACGCCTACAGGAAGGGTGAAGATGAAAGCAAGTGCACAGGCTAGCAAAACACCCCACCATGGCAATTGGAGCAATTCCTTGTAATATTCACATGTAAATACCGTTAAAGCAACGTTGATAAGTAAGAGGGCATGAAACCACCAATTCGGTACTTGATTGTAAGCCTTCATTAGCTTTGTGTGTATGTCAGTTTTCCTTGATTTGCCGAAAGCACCCTTGGCCTGCCCCCATATTTCCCTGCATGATCAGTAGGTGTTGATCAGTGTCAAGTTAAGGATAATGTTCAAAAGAATCGTCAATGAAAAGTAATAAAGAATGAAGTTAATATCAACAAAATAAACTATAAATATCACAAGTAAGAACGATACCTTCCATTGAAGATTAAGACGTGGAAAACAGTTGCAGCAAGTGTTGCGAATCCTAGACCATATGTAATGGCAAAGAAAGTACTCATGTACAACGGACCATCTTTGACATACTTACTTTTGTCCAACTCAAAAGTTGAGGAAACAATGCTTTTAATATCATACTTTGTTCCATCACCTTTGAAAAGGGCTTGAGAATATATAGGGAAGTTCTTTGCCTTGAGCACGTCATTCCAGTAGCAAAATGGAACTATCACATACATCGTGATTACAAATCCTGCAGCTATATTAGCTGTAGCAAACCACGGGCTAGCTAGAGGACTCGATAGGTACGAGGAAATCGTTGTCCAATCTATTGCAAATGAGCCTAGACCTAAACCTTGTGTTCCCGAGCCCAGCTGATTAACTAAAACAGACTTTGGTGCAAACCAACAGAGCCAAGAAAAACTTGTGGTCATCATAAACAGATAGGAGGGTAGTACGCAATAAGCAGCGGAACAACACAAAATGATGAGAAAGGCTTGTGTTCTGTTCATACTTCCTTTTGATCTTTTTTCTTTTTCATGCAAAGCCCTGCAATGATTTCAAGAGTGTAAACCAACAAAATTCATAATGCTTTAAGCTTTGCTATTGAAATGATTCATATAAAAATAGCTAAATAGTAAGTATTAGAGTACATAATAATATACCTGAATATTGAAACTTGAACTAGATTTCCAGGCCACCACATTCCTGCTGGCTCGACGAGATACTTCCGAAAAAGGCCAGCCCATCCGAAGCCCAAAACCTACATAGTGCAACCAAGTGACTCAACCACTCAATTTAGACTTGAACATGATCATTTACGATTTATAACCACCACATAAGACATCATCACAGCAGTTAATTGAGTATACTCAACAACAAAATTAAAAAATGACCGTGTCACCCTAGGAAATTAGTTACTAGTAGTTTAAAATTAATAAATTAAATAAGTATCAATAAAGTAATACACTTATAAAACTTAACAATCATTAAAGGTCATATAGATTGAATTGTTCAAACCAAACGCACCCGGGTACTAACTTAGTGTGATATTATGATATATACTAGTAGAATAAAGAAACTCAATTATGGGCGATTTTCTTCTTTAACAAAAGAGTTTCATCTTTCATTTACAATTGTAAACAAAAAAATACAGTGCATTTTCCATGAGTCGAAATTTTTTATATACAATGTGTTACCACTTGTATGCCACTTATTTTTACTCATATAATGGCACGCAAATCATGGAGCAAAACAGGATACACGTACATGATATTCAAGATGAAGCAAATATATGGAAAAGGAGGAAAAACCTGAGTAGTGAGCATGACAAGAGCAGCAGGAAGAAGGGTCAATTCGCGCTTATAAAAAATCTTAACAGCACTCAAAACATGGGTGGCGTAAACAGTCCCAGCACCGGCATTGGCGAAAATGGTGATCAAAACATGTTCTTTAACATTAAAAGGACCAGGGTTCAACGTAAAATGCCATCTACTACCCTCTAAAAACACCCTCTTAGTAATGGTCTTAGCCATCAAGTGACCAAGAGGAACAACCGCAATTTGAGCCGAAATGGATGTGATAATCATAGGATTTTGTCTATACCACATGAACTGATTAACAAAAGACAACAAAATGCAAGAGACAAGCCCAAGAACCCACATCCTAAACGTTAAAACAGGCAAGTTTGGATCATCTGTTTTCGGCACCGTTAGATTAACTTGTTTAATGGTGCACTCTTCATCTTCATCCTCTAACTCTAGTTTTGGTGACATTAAGGCGTCTGCTTCAATGTCTTTATGTATTTCACTCATGCTATTATAAATGAATTATGGTTTTGTAGGTGAATACAAAATGACAAACTTACAAACAAAAAAAATGTAAGCAAATATATATTTATGTAAGAACTAAATTTTGAATTTATGATTTTATATTATGAATATTCTATCATTATTTGTAGGTTTTAAGATGCGAGATTCTTAGTTTGATAAGATTTCGGAATAATTCAAGAATCAAGGAAATACAGGTTGTATTCTAGGATAAAGTTGAACATAATTTGGAGTTGGGTAGTTGGCAATCTATTTATAGTAAAATAAACTGAATCATTGAAGATATGACTATATACCCGAAATAATTTATTTTTTTGTTTTTTTTCTTAAATAAATATTAAAAAAATTATTTTTGATTTTTTTCAAAAGTTCACGTGTATTTTTTTAGTTTGAAATAGATTAATTATAAAAGGTTGATGATAAAAAAAAAAAATACTCCGTATGACATAGTTATATACAATTGTTTTCATTATTAATCTAATTTTACTAGAAGTAGAGTTTCTTAACTACTCTATATACACATTACGCTCACAATGAAAGTTTTTCGGTCACTTTTTGTCCCCTTATATTTTCCCTAACGTCGTTTTAATTAGTGAAGTAATATGGACACATTATCTCCATTTGTCATTTTAAAAAAATTAACAATTTCACAGCATATCAATATGATTGTATTGCTAAAGTAATATTTACTTACCATTTGTAATTAAATATTACAACATATCAATGTAATCGTTTTGTTAAAGTAATGTAAATCAACCTAAACTTTACTTGCTGCTTCGTAGAGAAACATATTATCTGAATATCTGTAATATTGACATATTGACAACTATCAATGTAATATTTTTGCTTACTGTACTATGTAATATAGACAGCTATTAACGTAAATGAATTACATGTCATTTACAAAGTAGAAGTTAATAGATTATTCTTCTTATGTACAAAAGCATTATATTATTGCCATTAAGAATAATCAAATAACTACGGACCTATGTAACAATAACAATAACAATAACTATAACAATAACAATAACAATAACAGACATCATATATAACTGTGATTATTGTTTTTAATGAAGAGAAAAAGAAAAAAAAATATATAGAGAGAGTATTATGAAAACATTTCCACAAAAGCAATTAAGAATAATTAGTGATAACATGAATTATATGATGAAAATGGGGACTAATTTACTAACGTAGCATTAGCATTGTGGACAGTATTACACTACTACATCAGATTTTTTTTTAAAGCCATGAACTCATGATCTATAAACAACAATTTTAATCGTTAAATCAGACGACAAGCGGTATTTATTAATTTTATTTTACAAGGAATGTAATTAATCCTGTCTAAATACCCTAAATTTTTTGTTTGTTCATAAGAAAACTACACACATGTACTCAAACGCATGAATATTAATATGGATTATGTATAAGTGATCCAAGTATAAACTAATTTTATATCTAGACGTAAAGAGCTTGTTTGAAATCAAATTTCAGCTGAATTCTTTATTAATCCTATTGAAAAAATAATTTTCAAATATATTTTAATGTTTGTAAAATATACTTAAAAACTCGCTTATCAAATTCTCCGTGTAAAACATTCTAAAACCACTTTTGGATGAAAAAATAAAAAATAAAAAAAAATAGGAGTATTACTTTCACAATGCTTGCAACTAGCATTAATGCAAACAAGCCACTACTATACTTGTCCGAAATAAGCATTATATTAATGCCATAAATATCTACTTATCAATTCCCCTCGAAAATTGTTGCAACCAAAAATGTTGTTTTCATTATAAATCAAGTACCCCTCTTTTCAACTGATTTTTCTTTAACTTGCATGTTATATTAGAGATAATGGTCATACAAATATGTATACGTATACAAAATTGTGATATTTGGTATATTTATAAAGAAGTTTTGCATAATGGTTGTCATTTTATAGTTTTAAAGGTCACCATTCTTCCTACTATTTTTATAAAGCATGTGGTCACCTAGATATATAAAAGGACCATCCCAAAGAGCACCTAGTGAGGTTTCTGCCTTTCTGGTAATTTATACACCATCTGGTAATTGGATTATGAAAATAATTATCTACTTGGCTATAAGTTAGTCACCTACCGACATAATTATCTAATTGGCTATAAGTTAGTCGCCTACTGAAAATGAGCCTACAAAAAGTTTCACAGCGAAGAGCCTACATAGTTTAGTTCTAGTTTAGTAGCAACATCAAGCTAAGTAGTCCAGCAACGGCAACAAGAAACACACAAGAAACGATGACCATTATTTGCCTTTATTGTTGATAACCATGGACCATGATGCCACTGGCTGGCAGCTAATTTGCTACATCATCCCACAGGTCCACCACTACTACCCGTGGGTTATAAAAAAGTCGTAGTGAACATAAAGAGTATGAACATATAATTACATTTCTACGTGTTACAAAGAAAAAGAAAGAACACATCATCCTACAAAAATACAAAGTAACCTCTAGGTTAGTCCTATACTCCCCTTGGCTATTCTTTATTCAACAAAAGATGCAACATACCAAGTAAGGCAGGGTAATTTAATTAACTCAGAGTCGAGACAGATTGATCGTTTCACCTCTCTAAAGGATGAATTCATATGGTAGTACATCAAATGCTTGTTTTTACTTCAACTGTAAAACACGACTTCCCAAAAAAGACGCACTAAGCACTTAGACCCATATCCAGTCTCAAGAAGTCAAGAGTGATGATGATATAGAAAATGCAATCCTTGCTAAGCATTATGAGTTTACGAATGACCAACACAATCTAGAACATTATTATGCTTAATAACTGGTCAAACCAAATCCATGTGACAAGACAACATAAATTGACTATGCGAGCTTGCCTGTGAACACTGAACAGAAGTCTGGACGAATGATGCATCATTCGTTCACAAAACTAAGCAGAAGGTAAGATCATGAACTTCATATGTGAGTAGTGAGAGTTATGAACACAACTGCATTCATAACTCATAAGGTATTCAGTTTTACATTAACTTAACACCAGATTGGGCAAACAAATCCTACAGCAGCATAAATAAACTCCCTTATAATCCCCGGCACAGATATTTGGCATAGGTGGATAACTAGCTTGAAATATACCCAAGGAGGACTAATCAAGACACTCCCAGCACCACATTGACCACACTCCTGCCCTCCTTTAGTCACTGATGGGCACCAAAATGAACTCACTTTCAGATGAATGTCAAAGAACAACCCAGTAACTAATACAGTGCAAGGAATTCTCAAACAAGGTAAATTAAACCAGAAAAGGTCCACTAAACAAAAGAAAAGCTTTCCATATAGACAACAACCCAACTAAACAAACACAAGGATTTACAACTTAACTAAAACAAATCAAAGTAGCATCGCTTTAGTCACGCTTACACTTAGCAGAATGTAACACATGACAAACTTTGGGAATGACCACCTAATTGAGAGGGCATTGTTCAACTAAAGCTACTTTAGGATAATATCTATGAGGGAAAGGGAAGTGAAATGGAGGGAAAGGAAGGAGTTGAATATAAATCCTCTTGATTCTCTCCCCTTTCCTCCTTTCAAGTGTATCCCGATAACTCGATAAAGAAACATATATCCCTTACTACCTCCTTCCCTTCCTTTACTACGAAATCCTAACCAAGCAATAGTGTCAATAATTCATTACTACAAAATTAGAGCAACAACAATGTATAAATGAGCAATATCGAGTCCCAAAATAGATGCCTCCTTTCCACCCTAACTACATGACCTTAGTCATAGGAACACTTACAACGCATAGTGTCATTATCACTGATTACAACAATATAAGGAGCAACAACGATATATATATAAGAGTAATATCGAGCCCCAAAATAGATGCATCTTTTCCAGCCAAACTACATGACCTTGGTCAGAGGTAATAGTTACAGCGCAATTGCAACAGTTTTCTATAGAAAATAGATGAACGAGTATTGCCAAGTACATCATAAAGATTGCAAAGTATTGCCAAAGGGTGGAACCACGAGTAATACAATATTGCCAACAATGCTTATGAAAATGCCACAAAAATACATAATACAGATGGAGTAAACACAAATCCAACTCTTGCACACAATGGACACAAGTACATAACAAACTTGCAATATACAACATACGAAGTAGAAAAACTTTAACAGCTAATCACAACTCACAAGAGATGGAAACAGCAAAAACATAAGAAGTTTCAGGGTATAAAATAGTAAATTTGTAATTCCATCACAAACAAGTCCATCAAAATAATAATTCATAGTAAATTTAAATTCAAGGTAGCCTCAACATTTCAAGAGACATTTCCCATAAATTTATAGCATCAAAATGAACAAGGTCATGCCAAAATCAACAATCAATGATGAAATAGAAAGGGGCACACAATAATGTAAAAAGACGGTGAATATTGAAACGAAGAAAGAAAGCTACTAGATGAAAACGTACAAGGGTTTCACTTCCAATGACTAGAGCTGAATCAGCATAGAAGAGAAGCCGTATAGTCTAATTCTTAGCCAATCGCAAAACACCCAAAGCAAAATATTGCCATAAGTAAAATCATCAAGACCTGGCAACATCGTCGATGTGCTTTAGTTGGATACATAAATTAGCAAGTTTCTAAGTAACTGAAAGCGAATACAGCCTGCCATAGCATATGTTTCTAATAAAAGGTACAAGCTCCAAACTCCATAACTATCAGGCCCCCAAAACCCCACGAGTTGGTCCTAAAAAAGCCTCCGTACGAAAATTGTGCATGGTTCCCAGATTGTGAGGGATTGTATCAACATCAATATCGCAAAGACCGGATTCCTACAAAACAAGCGGATTGAACTTCCCATAACGAGTGGATTCCTACATAAAAACGTCCTTCGGTAATTTAGAGCGAAAAATAGTTACAGTTTCAGTTAAAACCTATAGAGCGAATAATGGGCAAGCCTTAGCAATGGACAGTGGCTTTCATCACCTGCAAAATCACACTGTTCAACGTTTTCCACGATGCCCACCACCTGATCTTGCACCAGGATAACGAGCAAATTGCAGCCTTAAAACAGCGGAGTCGCGGTCACTCTCATCGAACTTATAACCTGCAAAATCGAGCTTTACTCACGCGAAAAAACAGACTATGGTCTAGGTGTACACGCATTGTGACCCTCACGAGCAATGAACATGTCATAGCCTTATGTACATGTTCAAAGCCTAAGCACAGAACCGTACATATTCATCATATAACATGTCAGAAAGGGGGCAAGCTGTGTCAGTCACCTCAAACTCTCGACTGATAAAAAAGCATATTTTCCTTCAACTCAAAAACATTGGTAGCGGAAACCAAAAAAAGCCTTAGAACCACGGCTAGGTATTAGCGTATTACGCCTTTAAAAATCCACGTGATAAATCACCTCAAAAAAAGTTTAATACTAACATTAGTCCACACTTCAGATAATTAAGAAAAAGAGAGATTCTATGTGATTATCACCATTTTTTAACTTCTATTACTTGGTAAACGAACTTCATTTGAAAATTCTCAAACAAGCCTACAGTTTTGTTTATTATTATACTTGAATTGGGTCAATAAAAACCATTATTCATAATAAACAAGGTTTAAATGGATTGTTTCAAACCAACTGAGCTACTCTTAAGCTGGATTGAGAAGTTCTCTTAAAATATTACCTCTCAAATCTTGGGCTCTTAACCTATGTCAGCCCAATCCATAATAAGAGATGAACATGAAAGTTTTGAATGGGAACTCAGTTCGTTCTAGATAATGAGATCCTTAATTAGTTTAAAAACAATACACTTAACATTTGTTTAAAACAAAGCATAGTTACTAATGCTATATTTTCATAAACAAAATTACTAGGTTATTTGAGAAAATTAATTCCATGTTTGATTACCGTGTAGAAAATGATAAAACACAGGGTTACCATAGCAAATCCCAAAAAAATAGGGCGAAGGTTTCCATTATAAGGTTAAACATAAACTACAGTAAAAAAAAATAGTTACTCTTTTAACAGTTCATTTAACTTGCAGCAATAGAAAACCAAAAAATGATATTACTAGAAGCAGTTTAGGAAAACCTGTGCATCGAAATCCTTGTTCAATGATGACAAGAGTACAAATTACTGAAGATATGAAACTCGGGCGAGAAATAGGTGTGGCAGCTACACCAAACAATCCTAAGGGACTAAGGGTGTCGTATGAGTTCAAAACATGTTTTCATTGGAGAGACAAAACTTCAAAAAGTGCTTACCAATTGTTGTCCCAACCCTCAAATAATCTAAATCAACCTAAAGGCCCAATTTGATTAAGCAAAAACATTCATCCAATCAATGGTTTCAAAGGAAAGCCAAATTCAGATATATAACACAAAGAAGGCCTGGAGAGCATCATTCTAAATTTCACATAACATCCCTGATGTACACCAGAAAAGTGTTCCTGAGCCAATATCCACAAAAGAGAATTTGTGCACAAGTCTGCCAGACCATCAAATGAGATAATTTTCTATCTATAATGCGCGTATTCAATTTAACATGATAGAGTGTACAAACAGTATTGAAAACAACATTAGGGAGGGAATATAGATCTTCAAGGCCAAGCCACTATGATAACCTAGTTTCAGTTCTGCGTATGCCAGGTCCCATGAACCTTGTTAAATTCTATAAAAAGAAAAATTTTACTAATTGTGAAATCAAGCTTCGATTCCACATGATATTCACTTGCATTTTTCATTAAAATGATCTTGACTTCCAAACTAACTTTTTTGGGTGGTTAGATACACTAAAACTCAGTTGATCCTTTGATCTACCCAGTTCTAACAAACTTATTGTAAGACGAATGGAAACAAATGGACCTTCAAAGAAGGAGAACAAAGGGAAATGGTAAGGAGATCCCCAGATCAAAAGCATATCTAGGAGGGGCTTGACCATACACTGCTTTGGCTTCTTTGATCAGAGATTAACAGAATTTACTTCTAAAAAAACTAAAAATAAAAAGACAACAAGGTCGGGATTAGTAAAAATCATACGAGCCTATCCAATAATCACATCCACCATTGGCCCTATCCAGTATCAACGCACCTAAACCCGGACGAGGCAATTAATCCAAGCAATCAAAACTTCAAAAGCAACAGCACTCAAATATGTCCATTCACCTTCTACAAAAAATTCAAATTATAATACTGATTTTCCGATGATCAACAATCCACTTCCACTGAGCTCATATGAGTAAAAAAGGAATAGTATGTACAGCACACTAACAACCAAAAGTTTAAGAACAGATGAAAAGAACCCAAAATCTTGACGCATAAAATTCAAACTCATACTTTGGATACCCTCAATTTGTTTCAGAATAGCAATACAGGAACATAATGGATCACAGAGATCAAAAGAAAGTATGTTGATGTACAAAGTTCGCACACAAGCAAGTAAGCCCTTAATGAACTCACCTTGTAAGGCATCCATTGCTGTTGCAGCATGTGCAGGACTCAAAAAGTCAACAAAACACAGTACAAGTGGATCTCCCCCAGACTACAAATGAAAGTATGTGTGAGTAAAGATTAATAAACGGCATGGTAAACGTTAAGATTTTACAAATTAAAAAAACATACATGTCTTGCTTCCTTAGTCACAAGCCTGACTTCCTTGTAGCCCACAAAGGGACGAAAGATGTCTGCCAAAAAAAAGTGAAGGAAACAAAAAAAAAGAATCCAGCAGGAGAGGAGGGTAACAGAAAATATAAAGCAACTTTGAATAGACGGTAACAGAAAATATATAGAAACTTTAGGAAGTAGCAATTATAAAAGGATACGAGCCACTTCTCTGCGCGTACAGTTTGCAGGCAAGCCTTCCACAAAGAGAGTACTACTGGCATCAGGTGGAAGGGAAACTTCAGACCTTCCAGACCCAAGGTTGGAACCCCGTCCCTTCCCAGACATCACAGGGTCCATAAGTCCAACACTTGCCATACGTGGATCGTTACTAATGCGCGGATCATTTAGCATACGAGGGTCACCAGACAAGCGAGGATCACTTCCCATGCGAGGATCACTTCCCATTCGGGGATCACTCCCCATTCGAGGATCATTTCCCATACGGGGATCAGCTCCCATACGGGGATCACTCCCCATCCGAGGATCACTTCCAATACGAGGATCATCTACAGCATGACTAGATAATCCAGAAACAGGCAATCTACCTGAATCTGCCCCAGGATATCCTTGCTGGATTATTTAACATGTGTGTAAGTGTAAAATAGAGAATGAATCACAACATTAATAAAGGCCTAAACATTGGGAAAAAAGTAAAAGATAATACCGCACTACGTAAATAACGATCATAAGATTGATTTATGGAATCAGAATCTCTGATTGCACGCTGATTCAGCCTTTCATCATCACGAGGATAATAAGCAGCCATATCACGTCCTGTTGGAGTATCTACATGACCAAGAACAATGATACAGCATATTATGTAGATAGGCAATATAAATTAAGAAATAAAGTAAAGAAGCTTCAGCCAAGTACTTATAAAAACACTACAATTACAACTTAAACATTACAAAACACAAGCAAAATAAAGGTTATACAGTCCAATTAAGGGTATCTTTATCCTCCAAATGGTCAGATCCAACTCCATGCGTCTGACTCTGCCACACTAGCTTTCCAACAACCTTTATCCATTTTTCTAGTATTCGAACGCATACAAGACTATTTACGTTTAGTGGTTTACACTTTATTCTCCAATTTCATTCCAATCCCACTCAATTTATTATGCATAGCCAATTGTTATTAAAAAAGGATAAGATCAGCATTGCAACAAATAAAATTTATGCCACTTGCACAAGGAGAGTCTTTGGTTGAGTTTGAAAATCTACAACTTACCGCCAAATTATATTGAGTCTGACACCTCCCACAAGACCCAATAAATATCAAGTTAGAACTCTCTTCAAGACCCCATAAACATACCCTAAGAGGTTGATTGTACAAAATATGAATAACAACCAATCTACGAAAAGAAGTACAATAGAAAAGGAAAAATTAATGCAAAACAATGTGCAATGACCTGTCACCAATTGATACCCACCCTAATGCACTTTGATAGGTAAAATAAATAAATCTCCCGTCCTCAATTTTAGCAACAATGTGTTGCATATCACCATCATTCCCAAATCCCAACATTCTTTTTCATCAATCCTTAGCTTGTTAGTTGTTAAACTTTTTTAGTACAAAGGGTTGAGGGAATGGAGAGAAAAAATGATCCATGTTCCCTCCTCCTTTAAGAAAAATTTCAATTTGGAGTGAAAATGGAGCTCCATTTCCCCCCTCCTCTTTCCCTTCCCTTCCCTTCACTTCTACCTCGCTATCGAAACAATGTGTAAACGGTCACAAATTTGACAAGCAGAAAAATTAAGTCAATATTAAGTACAAACTACACCATCATGAACATCTACCAAGTTGCAATTCCTCTTGAAAAGACATCACCTTTCAATTCTATATTTACAATTCGGCCAAAATGAACCTCGAACCGATTTAATTTCATAGACCTAACACCTTTCCCCCCACCCTTTCCAAGAGAAGTTGACAACAGAAGCACAATCTTAGGGCCTAAAACAAAATTGAATTTACTAATAAAATGCTAAATAAAATTGTTATTTTTGTTTACAATAACTTAATAAATTTATTCACCTAATAAAGGCATCATTCTCACCATTAATCAGCTAAACTAAACAAACAAAGCTCAGTTTTTTACATATTAAAATCTAAATTAACAAAAACATACAATCATTAAAGAATCATACAACATTATAATCCTAAAAGCAAGCTACAGAAAACATTACAAAACCCTAAATCACAAATACACAATAAAAAGAAAGGGAAAAAAATAAAAGAGGGATCTTAAGCTGATAAACAGAAACCCTAAAAACCCCAAATCACAAAAAAAAATAATAATAATAAAAATAAGGAAAGAAAGAAAGATAACAACTTTTTCATTCATGCAATTAAACAAATGTAAGAGATAACCCTAGAATTAAAATTAATGTCAAATTCATTGAATCAGCAATTGCAGAAGAAATTAAAAATAATAAAAACTAAAAACCCTAGAAATTAGGAGCAATGAAATTGGAAAAGGACAATAAAGGGGGTTACCGTAATCGGAACGAGGGCGTTTTCCGACGACCGGAGCAACGGCGGCAGGTTGTTGTTGCCTTGAATCGTTGTATCTCCAGTATGCATCTGACATTGTCGCTAATTTTTAGGGAGAAAACGAAAAACAGAGGAAGATAAAGGGATTTTTTAGGGAACTATATTTGTATGTTTGAAAAGGTGTTCGAGTGAAAACATAAGTTAGACCCTTAGACCTTGTTTAGTTGCTTTTGTCTTGGCACGTGTTGCTTTTTGAATTTTAGGTAAGGTGATGCTTTTGATATGATTTTCGTACTCCTATTTTATTTTTGAATGTGTTTTTTTGTCATAATATTTATACTATGTACTCCCTCGGTCTTTTTTTACTTGCTATATTGGACTAAGAAAGTTCTCACAGTTTTTGGTTCAATGTAGCAACTAAAAAAAGACGGAGGGAGTATTAGGTTTGAAATTGAGGATTTGAGGATATCAAGAATAGATCAATGGCTTCTCCTGAACTTTTATATGTAGTTAGTTATACCATTAATAAATGATGCGACCATTTATTTACATTTTCTATAATACATAGAGAGTTAATAAGATTACACATACAAATAAGTAGAGTTAATTATACGATAGTTTTTTTTAAAAAAAAAAAATAAGGTTATTTATATGAACAAACGAGACTTTTTTTTTATTTAATGGTTTTTATTTGTATGATGAATTGAAGTTGCTTTTATAAGCGAAGAGAGTTACTTTAATACATTAATTAGAATCATTCTTGTGATACTCGTATAAAATATGGCCACACACAAAACTTATTGATAACTTTTAGTACTTGCGTTGTATCTAGCAAAGTGAAGATCCTCGAAATTAAGAGCTATACTTTGGTAAATAGAATGTGGTTGTGTACTTATGCTAGTGTAGAGTGTGTATTGATCATAGAAAAATTAGTAATAAAACTTTTTTTTTATATAAAAAGTGAATACTACTCCGTTGTAATTACTTGAGAAAATGAATTAGTGCAATTTCTTTTTAATGTGAGATGGTTTCATATTATATTTTGTATGTCTCGGCTGTAAATTTTTGGGGAAAACTCTTAGTTGTATCTTGCTATATACAATTATATCTTGAATGCCATGAATTGTGAAGGTCCACAAACTTAGAAGCAATGTACACAACGATAATTTAAAAAATAACCAGTTGACAAGGTATAATCAAATGCAAAAAATATATGCTCATATAATTTGAAATTAGCTAAAAATAGCTTCAAATCAAATCAATCATTTTTTCAACTTTNCGTTGTATCTCCAGTATGCATCTGACATTGTCGCTAATTTTTAGGGAGAAAACGAAAAACAGAGGAAGATAAAGGGATTTTTTAGGGAACTATATTTGTATGTTTGAAAAGGTGTTCGAGTGAAAACATAAGTTAGACCCTTAGACCTTGTTTAGTTGCTTTTGTCTTGGCACGTGTTGCTTTTTGAATTTTAGGTAAGGTGATGCTTTTGATATGATTTTCGTACTCCTATTTTATTTTTGAATGTGTTTTTTTGTCATAATATTTATACTATGTACTCCCTCGGTCTTTTTTTACTTGCTATATTGGACTAAGAAAGTTCTCACAGTTTTTGGTTCAATGTAGCAACTAAAAAAAGACGGAGGGAGTATTAGGTTTGAAATTGAGGATTTGAGGATATCAAGAATAGATCAATGGCTTCTCCTGAACTTTTATATGTAGTTAGTTATACCATTAATAAATGATGCGACCATTTATTTACATTTTCTATAATACATAGAGAGTTAATAAGATTACACATACAAATAAGTAGAGTTAATTATACGATAGTTTTTTTTAAAAAAAAAAAATAAGGTTATTTATATGAACAAACGAGACTTTTTTTTTATTTAATGGTTTTTATTTGTATGATGAATTGAAGTTGCTTTTATAAGCGAAGAGAGTTACTTTAATACATTAATTAGAATCATTCTTGTGATACTCGTATAAAATATGGCCACACACAAAACTTATTGATAACTTTTAGTACTTGCGTTGTATCTAGCAAAGTGAAGATCCTCGAAATTAAGAGCTATACTTTGGTAAATAGAATGTGGTTGTGTACTTATGCTAGTGTAGAGTGTGTATTGATCATAGAAAAATTAGTAATAAAACTTTTTTTTTATATAAAAAGTGAATACTACTCCGTTGTAATTACTTGAGAAAATGAATTAGTGCAATTTCTTTTTAATGTGAGATGGTTTCATATTATATTTTGTATGTCTCGGCTGTAAATTTTTGGGGAAAACTCTTAGTTGTATCTTGCTATATACAATTATATCTTGAATGCCATGAATTGTGAAGGTCCACAAACTTAGAAGCAATGTACACAACGATAATTTAAAAAATAACCAGTTGACAAGGTATAATCAAATGCAAAAAATATATGCTCATATAATTTGAAATTAGCTAAAAATAGCTTCAAATCAAATCAATCATTTTTTCAACTTTTGGGTTATATCTTGATATATATATATATATATATATATATATAATTATATATCAGGTTGTATCATAGACATTATCAATTAATCGAAGAAATAATGAGATTCTTGGGTATCAAAAATGTCTAATTCAAGGTTTAAAGATTCAACTACTTTTGAAAGGAAGAGAGAGAAATTCATTGAGAGCTAGGTTGTTAGAGATGATATTGAATTATTGATGGATAGGGGTGATGGTCAAGAGGAGTGAATAAATTATAGCTTATTTCAATACATTCCAACAAGAGTATTAAATCATTTTGATCAATTTTAATAAATTTCAATATTTAAAATTTCTATAATTTTTTTTTTTAATTTAATTAGCATGTGAATAGAAAACATCTTACTACGTAAATAAATTGTCATTTTTTAAATTAGTTTGGAAAATTCAGTCAAAAGTGATAGAGTCATAAATGGACGGATTACATCAATCATTAATTTTTTAACTCCAATGCAACCAATCAATATTTGTTACTTACTTGTACATCATTCATTATTTGTCCAAGTCAACAAACAAGGTTGCCTACTTGCTTTCATCTACCACTATACACAATTTTCCTTGATAACAAAGTCTCAACCCTTATAAATTTAAGTTTGAAATTCATTCAGATCATTCAATCAAACTGCTTTGATTAAATCTGGTCTAATGGCTAACTCAACTGATACTCGAGTGTATTACTGCAATAATTGTTGGAATCCTGTTGCCTCTAAGGAATACCTTACTTCCAAGTCTTTTGTGGTGAGTTGCTTTACATAAACTTTATAATTTTTTTTGCGAGGATAAATTTCACTTAGCTTATCTATTGGATTGTTCATGATTATACTCAATACAAGTAAATGAAATTGGCAATTTGGTTTTCATAATCTGGTGTGTTTAACTAATTGATGTGCTACATAATGATAATGCTACCTTTGCATTTCTATCTCCCTAATTTTATATCTTTATGGCTTAGTTTTTAACATTTGGTTTGTCCTATAACTCCTATTTTCTTATACTTGTTATGGAGCATACATAATATTTGAGAAATTCACAATAGTAAGTGGAAGACCTAGCATTCATACTTCGATGTGTCAATATTGTTTTATTTTGTATGAATTATATATAGACCATTAGGCTTAGTTTGTAGTTTGAAAATTTTAAAAAAAAAATTGAAAAATTTCTCTTAAACGAAGTGATGATTGACCCCCCTTGCCTCAATGTAGATCTCTACTATAGTAATAAGTCAATAACTATGTAACAAATAACGTAACGACAAGTCTATGGACGAAAAAAATGAATTTGATTGGATATGATTAACATTAACTCCTATATTATTACATTATTTAGGCTTTATCAGGAAGAGGCTTCATGTTTGGGAAGGCAATGAACTTGAAGGTGGGAGACAAATTTGAAAGGAAACTCATGAGTGGACAATTCACAATAGCTGATATATATTGCGGCAAATGTGGACAAGTTTTGGGTTGGAAATATTTTAAAGCTCATGACCCACGCCAAGCATACAAGGAAGGCAACTTCGTTATTGAACTTGCTAAGATTGCCAAAGAAAAATAAGCACAAATTCATCGGTGTTCATTAGATTTTACGGTGGATGATATTACTATAATTGGAGAGTCACTTTCTACTTTTGTTAAGTTTCTATTTTTTTTAAGGGCATTAAATTTCATGTTAAAAGATTTGGTAATAAGGTTATTTATTGTTGTTGGATAGAATCCTCATAATGGGAATAAACAAGCATTTGTTGATGCTTAATATAATTTAGCTGTTGCTTCCTTTTAAAGAATCCAAATTTGCTTTTATAATGGTAAGTCAATAACTTACTTGTGTCTATGAAATCAAGTGTAACAACATTTCTTTTCTATACTTTTTAGTTTCGCTAATGATAATTCACATTAATAACGAGAACTCGGTTGCTCACCTTAATGTTTGATTGTTGCATATGACATGATGCATTGTCATTGATGTATTTTCTCTTTCGCACATAATTAATCAAACAAACTTTTGATTCTTAGTAAGTTTAAAGACAAATTTAAATATTTAACACACCAAAAAATATACCATATATATATATATATTACAGACTAGAGAGTACCCGGAGTAATTTTTAGTAAGTTACAATAAATTAAGGAATAGGAGGTATACATAATACCATGGTCCAAAATTTTAATTCCCCCAAAACATTGCATAATATTCATCATCAACCTCTTTAATCCTTATCCAAGAACCCAATCCATTATTAAAATCAGTGGGTCCATTTCCATTTATTCCCATTTTTAAATCCTTTGATTTGAACTTTCATACACAAAATCTATTCAATATTCATCCTCTCTTAATTAGCCGTACAAAATCTTTAATTTGATGTTCGTTGTACTTACACTTCCCATTAATTTAAAAAATAATCAGAAAAAAAAATAAAAAATAAAAATCAAATCTTTGATTTCGTAAAGTAAATGAATTGTTTTTCCCTTCTTTTTTTGGGTTCGATTTTATACAACAAGTCTACTTTTTCACGCTAATAGCCTAACACTATCTTCTACCTTCTTCATCATCATCAATTCATCATCTCATTTTTACAGGTAAATAAAAATTTAATTTTTTTTCAAAATTAACCTAATTTAATTCAAAAAGCTTCCATTTTTCTGCATAATTTGTCACATTCAATTGCTGTACAACTATAATTTGTTCTTAATTGCAGTTTTCCTTTTCTGGATTTTGTTTTTTTAATAATTTTTTTTGTGGGTTTATTTATTTATTTATTTATTTTTTACTCAATTTTTAGGGTTGAATTTAAATTTGAGGGTTTAATTTTAAAATTAGGGAATAAATTGATGGCTGAATTGGGTGCTCTCAGAGTATATAGCTGCTACAGTTGTCGAAATCAAGTTTGTCTTCATGATGATATTATCTCTAAAGCTTTTCAGGTAAATTTTCCCCAATTTTAAAAACCCTAATTTTTAGTAATTGATTTGCCAATTTGATGAAACTTGTTAATTTCTTTTCAATTGTTGTTATATGGTTGATCAATTTTGTGATTAGTGAAAGTGTGAAACAGAATTTTAGTTAGGGTTTTGGTAATTGTTGATTATTATTTTAATCATGTGAATAATTTAATATGCTTTTATTTGAGACTAATAATGTGCTAATGATGATTATGTTCATATGATAGAGTTTGAGTTTAAGATGAGATATTGTCCAACTATAGTGTGATTATATTGTTAGGGAAGAAATGGTCGCGCTTTTTTGTTTTCCCATGGTATGAATGTTGAGATTGGAGCTAAAGAGGATAGGCAGCTCATGACTGGCCTTCACACGGTTGCCGATATCTATTGTGCTGATTGTCGAGTGGTGTTGGGTTGGAAATACTTGCGCGCTTATGAATCGTCACAGAAGTATAAGGAAGGGAAGTTCATTTTCGAAAAGTCGAAAATTGTTAAGGAGGATTGGTAGTTAATCAGCAAGGCATTCCTTTGGCTTTGTTCACTGCCACATTTGTTGTTTTAGAAGTGTGAAAATGTCTTAGTTTTTCTCTTGTTTACTCTGTATAGAAATTGTTATGACCAAGTGTTCATTAATGTGATATACTGTTGGGGGTTCTCTTTGCTATTGGTTTGGTCTATTGTGAATGAAATTGGAACGTTCTTTGAATATTCGTGTTTTTTTGCCAATTTCTTTGTATTGGATTGAATGATTCAATTAACTGTTTAAAAGTTGGATAATTTGAGAAACTAGGCATCGATTTATTTTAGTACTTAGAGGACATGAAAAAAGTTTTGGCTTCTACACTCATGTACTAATGATAAACTTATTTGTTTTGAATGCACTGTTGAGTGTTGAGATATTATGGACAAAATAGTTACACAAAACATTTAAGAAGAATGAAATGTTCTGTGGACTGTCTGTAAAAGAAAGAGGGCGTTGGGGGGAGCCGTCGAGGATTCAAGTACCTAAACTAGGTGGCGTCAATGCCAATAGTGAAATTTATCTCCTTCATAAGATGTAATGGTTACAAAGCGTAGATGTTGGATACGAGGCCAATATTCACCTGCTGGCTTCTGACACTTATCGAATATTGCTTTAGAGAATCCTTCAATGCTGAGTCCACGCGAATGGTAGAAGTTTCTTATATGATGCGGCAGTGATTCCAAATTCTGGCAGTACCATAAGTAAAGCGCACTGAGGTAGGTAAGGCTCCAAATTGAATCTGGTAGTGCCTGCAGCTTTGGAGCTTTATCAATTTTCAACATCTGAAGAGAGGGGAGGCTGCCAATTTGGTGTGACATTTCCTTCAACTCTGGACTATTACCTCCATTATTAACTATAGACTATTACCTGCATTATTTTGAGTAGATATTTTCATAGAGTATGCGAAGAAGACCTTTAATAAAGCTATAGAAACATGTTCTATGAAGGGTGGGCACCTCACCATGCTTGATTTTTTCCTGAACAGAGTAGATCATTAAGGTTTTTTGTGAATTGGACAATGCAGTTAAAGTATGCATCAGGACTCAGAAACTATATTTGCTACGTGTATGTATTCAACTTCATCACTGGAGCTCAAGATTTGGTCGTTGTGAGGCTAGAACCTGTAGGTTGGTGTGGTGGGTGGTGTTGGAAGCGGTCGTTAACGGGTCATACAAGAAATATAAAGAAGTGATCGAGCCAAAAGTTTTTAAAAAATGTTATCTATTTAGATATTTATATTGTATATTTCGTATTAATTTTGTTTGAAATATAAATACTCCGTACATTATTTAGCACATAAACTAAGGTTTTACACAGGTTATAACCTATATTTTACACAGGTATGCTCAGGTCCTTGCCTATGTACCTTGTACCCTAATCACGCACATACCTACTGGGCAACCTGCCCAAGTTCTAATTGAGAGTTGAGATTAATCAAAATATCAAACTAGCGGGTAAATGTTGCGATCCATAATTTCCTATCCACTATCTATTTTACCTGAGTTTGTGTCCTAATAGATATGTCGGGTAAATGTTATCCGAGGATTTTTTACCTGAGGATATTACTGTTAACCCTTGTTTGGAAATTGGAATTGTTCAACTCATATGATGATCAGGAGATATGAATCACCCTAACGAAGGAAAGCGTTGAAGGCTGTGGTTGGGGAGAATGATTATCCATTAGTAATAATGCCAATATACAATATCATCTCCTTCAGAAGATGTAACTATTGCAGCATGTAGCTGTTGAATACGGGGCCAATATTCGTTTATTTCCAAGTCTTTTCTTTGAATGTATGTTTGCTGAACTCAATTCAAATATTCAATACGTGCACATATGCACTTGAATATTGTTGAATTTCTTGGATTTGAAGGAATTCCATCTACTAATAAGAATAGAACTACTGTCAAATACCAAGTAGAAAGTTTTCTAAATATTAAAACAACAAATAAGAATAGAACTAATGTTAAAGACCTGCTATTTTAAGCTAAATTTTTCAGTGATTTAATTAATTTAGTTCAACTCTATTTATTTCATTTCAGTTCTATCTAGTTCCATTCCGTTCAGAACCGTTCACCTCATCTTATTTATAAATTATAATTACTAATTTATTTCATTTCAGGCTTTAATTTCACTTCAACTCTGTTAATTTCATCAATGTTTTTGTCCAAAAAATAGAGCCTTAATATTATGTGAAAGAATAGAGTCTTGCATTGTTATCTTCCGTACTTAGATGATTAGCGAAAAAGAAAACATAAGTGTTCTTCCATGGTTTTTTTTTTTCACGGGAACCTCAAAGCCTCTAAAAACTATGAATTATAGCCTTCGTTTTCTTTTATGTGTTGTTAGTGACTCCAGGATGTGCCATGCTCAATTTCGGCCTCTAAAACTTTGTAGAATAATATACATAGACATAGTAGTGTAGCCAGCCACAATGATAGGATTGAACCAAAAATAAAACAAAAGGTATATCTCATATATATTCCTCATTAACAAGTACAACAACTACTATCTAGCCAAAATGCAGATATAACACCTATATGAACTTGACCCTTACAATTTAAGGGATTGTGACACTTTGGGAGAAATTGCAGAGGAGTTTACTCATCTACCCAAAGATATCAGTCCTCCACGACCTCTGGTGACTTATGAAAATGATTCCTGGATCTTCTGATCAAATGTGCTCCAAATGCGCTTCTGATCAGATGCTCATTCAATGAATGAAAGTGTGCCCTTTCAACCAAATGTTGATTGCATAGTTGCACTTCATTACTCATGTCCTTCATCACCACTGCAGTCCCCAAACAAGGCAGCCATACGCATGGCCAGCTTGGCAGCCCTATCTCGCCTCTGAAAATCAGGCATCAACCTAGAATTGCTACGCATATTTGCAATTTCTGACATTAAATGCTCTAGATCCTCGAGCTCAAGATGTGCACCTGTATTAGTGTCATCACCATACTCGGCCACAGATTCCCTATCATTTTCTCTATGCTCAGAAGGTGTCAATGTTGATGGCTCTACCCTTTCAGCATCCGAAACATTTTTTTGGTCAGTGGATTGAACAGAAGATGCATTAGGAGGGGCAGCACATACCCACTCATCTTCTGTATCATCCCATAGTTCTGCTGAACCACCAGAAAGGACTTCATACTCAGGCTCATAATCAGAATCTTCTTCTGACGAATCTGTAAAGGAGAAAAAGAGGTCAGAACTTAGCAGCATGCAGATATTTATTATAGAAGAAAGACAATAGGAATTCAAAGCAATGCACATCAATATGGACACCTTGTCTTTCAGGTAGAGCTGGTGCAAGAATTCTATTTCCAGATTTCAAAACCATCCCAGGCCACATATGGGCAGAAAGCGCACTGAAAATTCGTTCAACACCTTGTGAATCACCGTCAACAGATAAGCCTGTCGAAGGAAATATAGTTGTAACTAACATCTGAAATATAATCGTACAAATTAGTTGGTCTTAAATTATTTACAGCAGATACTATGCATTCATATCTTTCACATTTTGTGTGTGTGTGTGTATGTGTGGTGGGGGGAAGGGGTCACATGTTTTTAAACTTATATGATCTCTCTGACTTCAAGAGACCAATTACTAACTAATCATCCTCCCAAGTCCCAAACACCAACTATTAATTAAAACATAGCTTGAACACACTCTCACATCCCCATTTGGCAGGAACTGTTGAGTCATTCACATGAACAGAGCACTCCGGAACTCCAACATAATGTAGGAAACAGCCTACTCAAGCCTGTTTACAAATACCTTACTAACAATATTTAGGTACAAACACATAGGCCAACGATCCCTGACCATAGTTATCCGATAAAGCAAGTTTAACTATGTGAAGAGAAATGAAGCTGTCTTCAATTCCATCCCCAAACTCCTGTAAGACAGCTATATTAAAACCGTCCAACAAGCACCTTACCTTCGGGGATCGCAGTCATGCCAAAGTATGTCTGTCTTATCTTCAGGGAAACCTAATGTGTAATGAACCAAATCGAAAAGGGGTTGGATGCAAATTTTAATCCTCAAATCCTAGGCTGTCCCATAAGCATCCCTGAAATCAGTCTTGGATAAAACATTCAAATGCTACAAGTAACTCACCGCCTTAAACACGAATAACTCCATTGCTACCATAGGCATTTTGATGCTAAGTTTTGGGTAGTGGCTGACCTCAAATTATTTTGGAACTAAGACTTTGTTGTTGTTTCAAATAGTGGCCCAACACCAACTTTGAACATTTGAACACAAGTTTTACTCTTACGTCAAAATTATCATACTTTAAAATGCACCATATCATTTAGTAATCCAGTAGATATTGCAAATAAAATTTCAAGTACCTAAAATAACGAGAATGGTGTTTTATGCACTATATCAAAGCACCTACATTACAGAAAATACTCAAGTATACAATACGATATATTCCATCTTACACAAGAAGCTTAAGTATATACTACCATATAAATATATAATTACTCAAGGTGGGTTATGAATGATGGAAATTTGTCCAAAATTACATGGATGGATGCAATTAAAAGCATTGTTTTAATCACCTTCAGGAGAGGACCTGCGAGGAGAGGGGGGGAGAAGGGAATTGAAACAAAATACCAAATTATAGGCAATCAAGCTAGAAATTTTCTCTAATCAATGTCTCTGTATAAACTTCATCATGTTAGCACTGTCAATTAATCTATTCTTAGGGCATTGTGCCTTCAAAAGTTTTCCCTTGTTACTAACATTTAAACTCATAATACTATAGGAACTTCATCTCAACCTAAAATTTAGTTGAATTGATAATACCAAACCAAAAACACCAACACTGTCAGGTTTCTTTTGCAATTTTTATGTAGTAGACGGGACAGCCCTATGTTTTTAATTAAAAGCTAATTATACAAAGTTTACAGATGAAATACAATAAAATGAAGTCATCAACAAGTCAATAACTAGAGGTCAGGAACTCACATTGATCAAAATCAACATTTGAAGCACATGCCTCAACATATTCAATATTATGCTCCATGCACCATTCCAAGCATGATCCCTTAATATCACATGATGGCTCCTCATTGCTTAATAGACTACTTCCCTCAGATTCAAAAATTCCATACTCAAATGAATCCACTTCTGAACTTGCAAAAGGATCATTCAGCCTTTGTAAACGTCTTTTGTAATCATCATGAGCTGGGTGACCTGGAACAAGGTCTACTTTGTTTCCGATACACAATAAGATATCAGAATTCTGAATATCAGTGTGAGCAACCCACTTTTTGAGTGCAGCAAGAGAAGATGGCTGTAGATTGCATAACAAAAGATGTAAGAAAATTTATGCAGTACTACTACAACTACAACATCATTGATACAAAAACACACACACACGTGCCACTATAGTAATGTACCCCACACAATGCTCATAAACAAAAACTGGAAATCTAAATTACAAGCAAACCAAAGGGAGAAATAAGTTGTGCGTGCCTCATTCATGTCGAAAACCATTACAATGGCAGCAAACTGGCTAAAATCTGGGAGTGAACTGGTGGAAAAATCATCATGGAGATGAGCCATATATATCGTAACGTCTGCCGTGTAATATTTTGTATCTATAGTCCATCTGTTCAACATGAAAATGATAAAACATTAACATCATACTTATAAAATTGCCAGAGATCTGCATGAACTAGGACCCTAGGGATATACAATGCATATTAGCAACTCAGACCCTGGAAATGGTACTCAGTAAGCATACCCATGTATGAGTACTTCAGATGATGTATCAGGAGCATCTTCAAAGTCCACAGACAATAATCCTAAAGTAAGCAATGAGAAAAACCATATTAGCTCATAAACTTATCACATATGGGCTCACTAGCAATTTAAGAATTAGCGTTAGGAGTCCTCTACCAACTAGCCACTATGCCAACATTCAAGACTCCCTGGACGCGTCACAATATCAACACAATTCAAACCCTGCCCAAAATTTATGGTCTCTAGAAGGGAAAAAACCCATCAGGTACACCTCACTTGATCAAGAACTGTAACCAAAATCTTGCACTTGTTGAAATTATAGCTCTATATCTGAGTTAAACCAATATTTAAATTTTCTCACCAAAAAAAGTAAAATACACCTTAATGGTACAACACTAAAACTTGAGCTGATCATATTGAAAATAGCAATTATAGCATAAACAATGATGAATGAGAGAAAGAGAAGGCATACTCGAGAGGATAGTGCGCTTGCCAACACCAGGACATCCAATAACAAAGATCCCTGGCCTCTTCTCAATAGCTTCCTTTGCAGTCTCTTGTTCCATTTTCGCTCTCCTGTATCACTTAGCCTTTGCCTATTGTGATCTAAGAGTCACTAGCAGTAGTTGACACTTGAGTCTCTAAACATAAAAATGGAATCTGCTATCAGTCTATGACACTCCAAGGGCCTAATAACATGAAGGGACTTCATAAGACAGATAAAAAACTCCATGGTATAACTCAAATTAAGCCACGACACGTAAAGAAACCCTAGCAACCCAAACTCAGCCAAATCAACATGATTACAGCTCGAGTTCCGATACAAACTAAATCAAAGCTCAAGTTGAACCACGACACGTAAAGAAACCCTAGCAACCGCCAAATCAACATGATCAAAGCTCGAATTTTGACACAAATTAAATCAAAATTAGCACCCCTCTCCCCAAATCAATCATTCCTAGCTTAAAGTACTAAAATTACCCCAGAATTTCTCTTTGATTTTACAAAAAAATTGAAAGTTATTAACATCAGTACACCATTTAATTGCACTATTGTTAATCCAAACTTCAATAAACCCATAATAAATTACATAAACAACATTAAAAGATAGCAACTTTCACTCAATTTCTTCAAGTTGAAAGACAAATAAGCTTAAAGAAGAAACAATATTAACATTTAACAAGTTTAACATTGCACATGAACTTAATTGAACAACAAACATCAACTTAAAACAAATCATCTAATCATCAAAATCAAAATTACAACAAAGAAAAAACACAAATTAGCAACATTGTATAAACCCTAGAATCCAAACTAACTAAATCATAAGCAAATCAGAAACTTGATTAAATCGATTTAACTAATAGCATGCTATTAATAATTAACTAATTCAATCGACTTAACTAATTACTCAAATTAAAGGTTAATTAACCTCATGATACAATATAATAAAATCAATAACTTTTTAATTAAGAATTAAATAATATTCACATACATTTGTATTGAATTCCCTTGATTAAATTCAGTGTTCTTTCTCCCTTGAAACTGTTGGAAATTTTTCTAATACAGTTGATTGAATCAATCAAGGGTTAATTTGTTCAAAGGATAATTGAAATCGAAAATTGAAGAATTGGGTATGAAGAGTGAGAGAAAAAGAATGAAGGAAGAAGAAGATCATAGGGAGAAGAAGTGGGGAGAGCTGAGAGTTAACAAAAGAAAACAACGGGGGTAAATTACGGATTAAATGGAATAGTTTTTAATATTTGATTTATATAAACAGAAATATAATCATTTAATATTCGTTTTGCTATGCACTTTATTGGTATATATTTTTTTTATAATTTATACAAATATATAATTAGAGTTATAATTAAAAATGTGTTTCGGCAAGTGTGAAAAGCGAAATGTTGAAACTTAAAAAGAACGGATGTAGTATTATTTTTTAAAAGTTGTTGCATAGTTATGATTTCGGATCGGGTTTTTATGTAAAAGAATAAGGCATGTCGGGGCTATTACTTTATGGAGTAATTGGGTGGAAAAACGACAAATTGAGGATAAAGTTGTAATAATTTATATGAAGACGACAAGCTTAAAAAGAAAATGAAGTAAATGAATTGGAACAGTTATTGAAAGTAAATACATTTAATGTAATATGTAAGTAAGTTGGGATGAAGGAAGTATAAGTTTTTAATTTCTATTATAGAATAGCATTTAAAAAAAGTTTGATATACTATGAAAATCGAACTTTTACCCCCTGTTGTAAGAGCGACCATAGGGCTGATAAGGGTTGGAGAAGTGCATATATCAACCACCAAAATTAAGAATCAAAAGTTAAAAGTTAAAACTATGTGCGAGTGAATTCTATTAGGATGATTTTATTTTAACTTTCCTCAAAAGGAAAAATTGTGTATAAAAAGTGGTGAGATGTTAGATATTCAACCTGTGAAACAAATTAAGTAAATTTTGTTGAAAAAGAAGTGGGTTAAACACTAATTAATTAGATCAATCCAATGGGATTACAAGATCCTTCAAGCAAAATAAAATAAAATAAAAGTTTACTACAACCTAAATTCAAGTTTCTTGTAAATTATGACCATTATAAAGTTGAGCCAAAATCTTACGAAATTTAGCATTACTTAACTAAATACTTTAATTTTTTCTGATTGAACACCCAAATAAAACGATTTCATATTGAAAAAAAAAAATTGTTACTTAACTAAATCGTTGGACATAATCATTTGTACATTCCAATCTTGTTTGAATTTTAATTCTATTAAGGATTCATGTGACAATCGGATACAATTGTGGGGCCCTTTGACAAGTTTCTAAACAAGATCATTTTATTATTACTGTCACGAAAAATTTCAACAAACGAAATATAGGGTGATTGAGTCCCAAATTCTTTATATTTTGATTATACTTGATAATTTAATGACCTTGATGGAATCGATAAAGACAGTGTTATAGTAAGAACACAATTTTTTGTAATTGATTAGTGTCTTTATAAATGACTCTATTTTTTTTTTTGAAATAACTCTATCTGCTTAATTAACTTGATAATAAATAAATTTTTTTTATGAGAGAAAAATAATTAAAGTATAACCAAGTTAAAAAAAAGCGGAAGGAGTATTTAGTACACCCTAGTAGATAGTATGGTTATCCAAAAAAAAAAAAAACTTGTGGATCATGCACTTTTTTGTTTTGTAGTCTTGTACAAAATGTACAATTACTAAAATTTTCTGTCTAAAAAAAATAAAGAAAAAAAACTTGCTAAATATAAATATATCCTCTGACATTTAGCGGGTAAATGAAGAAATAGTGTAGTCATCTTTAATCTCTCCATCTTTTTCTCTAACCTTCCATCTAACTGAAAGAAAAGGGAGAATATTTCAGAGATTAATCTGAAAATTTCAGATTTAATTAGTTAATTTGTATCATTAATGGAAGAATTACCAGTTGAGCTTTGCTTTAAGATCTTCTGTTTCTTGGATTATCAGAATCTATCAACTGCTCAACAAGGTTAGTTTACATAAACAACCAAAACTTACTTTTTAATTTGTCAAAATAAATATATAATAATAATAATAAAATAAATCTTTTAATTTGTCTAAATTATGGGTGTTTTGAATTATGTCAGTTTATTCAAGTTTTAGTTTGTTTGAAACTGTTGATTTGTTTCCATTTGGAATTGTCAATTTAGTTGTTTTAAATTACATGTTTATATTTTATGATTTGTTATTATGTGATTATGCATGAAATATGATGATTTAGGTTGTGTAATTTTAATTAATGTAGTTAAAACTTAATTATAATGGTTGACTTTGAGAGAATATCAAATAATTTGTGATTAGAAATCTGAATTTTGCTAATTAAATTGCCATTTTAGACTTGTAGTTATTAATTGAGTTATGTTGGAAATTCTGCTGAACTGATTAATTGAATCATTTTAATGGGACCTGAATTTTGATTAATTTAATTTGGAAAGTAATTTGTTCTAATGAAAAATCAAAAGTAAAGATAGCAAAGAGGGTGTTAATCTAACATAAGATCAAATGAATTACATTACAAATGTGATCTTTTAATATGATCTCACATATGCTAAGATTCCAAATTAAAGAAAGGTATGCACTTTTCTTAATTTTTTATAGTATACAATATTACATAGAATATTGTAATAGATTTGTAGATATGTTTTAATTTGCCAATTGCCACTATATAGTTCTTTGGTTCATTGAACGAATGCACCAGATCGAGTTTTGTATGTTGATGGTTAGTTACAATCATGTTTATAAACACGAGCCTCTTTTGACATTGATGTTTTATTTAGGGGTGGAAATCATATATTGATATCATCATACTGATGGGGTGAAATTAGTATAAACCATTGCTATCAGTTGTATGAATGTGGAGATTTGTTGGAATGTAGTTTGTAGGAAATGGAAAGTCTTGGGCGCAGATAACGACTTATGGGCTAACCTCTACAAGGCGAGGTGGGGTGAAGATCATTGTTTGTTGCACACTCAAGACGGTTCAAAATCATGGAAAGCTGTATATGAAGTGCAAGATCGTTGTGATCGTGTTGGACTGTAAGTCCGAATTTCTAAATATATGGTCTTATTCCATATTACGTTTTTGCCTCTAATCTTTTTTATGCTTCACATTCACTATAACTAACAAAAGGAAAGAAGCATGAATGATTGAACATAGCAGTCCTGTACGTTAAGAGGATGTACAAGGGATTAGCTCAATTTGATTATTTGGTTCAGCTGTTTTTATCAGTTCTCGAATCTGAATGTTAATTAATTGTTTCAGTGACTCGAAGATAATCAGAGAGGGAGTTGATTATTACTTGATACACCACGGTGAAGTTCAACGGCACATTGGTTCAAGGATACAGAAGAGAAAGAGGCAAGCTGCTAGCAGTTTGAGTAGACAGAGTAGTGAAGTTACTAAGGAAGGGTCTTTGGTTGGCGGAGCTAGTTATGGTATCTTAGAGAGGATGCTCTTCTTCATTGGCGATCTGGAGGTTGCTTCATGTGAAGCAAAACGAAGTCGATTAATGTGAATAAATTGAAATGTACAAGTACAGCCACTTCTGTATTTCAGAGAGGAGTATGTGTAATAAACTTGTTCTTTTGTAAAGTGCTTACAAAACTAATCTTCCACTAGGTTGTAAAGCATGTAAAGTTGAGTGGAAGTTTTTTAAGTGTATGTAACTGTAAATCTGGAACCACCAGTTGCTATGCTGGTAGCTGCTATTTTTCTTGTTGGTCTTTGTATAGTATTTATGATTGCAGGGATTGCCAAAGTTTATGGACACCAACTTATAAATAAAGTCGGAAATTTGGTTAAAAAAAAAGACCTTTATTTTCATTCATTTTGTGTAATACACATTAAATTCGCCTCTTGCTTCAATATTTTGGCCGATATACGGGTAAAATGAAGTCACTTAATACAGACTTTTTTACATGTTTAAATAAATAAGTAAAGACTTAAATTGTGTATAAAAGATTTTTATTTTGTTTCACGTATTTTATTAATAAGAAGGTTTTTACATTACCAAAATGAGTAAATTGAAGTTTTTTTAAATTTTTTTTTTTATATATATATATATATATAATACTTTAATAAAAACCATTGTTTATTGAGAATTGACTACTTTCCTTTGTGAAGAAAGAGTACGTGTTGGCTATTGTTATTATTATAAAAAGAAATAATGAGCTTATAAGGTTAGAGCTCTATTGTCCGTATTCTCTCAAGTGTCTACCTACTATTAAGCTTGACGGTAAGGGAATCCTACCCACAAACACCTTGCAGTTGGTTGGATTTGACATTAGGACCTCAGGGCCTGTTTATTTAAGCTTAAAATCAGTTCAGTTCAACTCAGCTCCGTTCAGTTCAATTTAGGTCTTCTCTTATTTTGTTATTCATTAATCCTTCATAAAAAACTTTCAGTTCAACTCCAATCAGTTCAGTTTAATTTAGTTCAACTATTTTCACCTGAAGTAAACAGGCCCTCAAAGTTAAACTTACGAGGCGAGTCCAGCCCCAATTAGCCAAAACACACTTTTGATCAGTGTACACTGAGATTAAATTCTATAATAAACACCTTCATAATATCTTTTTACATAGTTTTAAATTTTACCTTTCTTTATCATAGGATAAGTTCAAATTATAGCTTTCCACAATAATAACAGATTGCAATTAATATGATAGGATAATAATATCAGTGTAATAGTAGAATATATAATAATTAGGAAAAATTATTAGTAAGATAAGATACGTTTCAAATGCATCATATATTCACAAGATCTCTCAAAGTCAAAATCAAGTCGGATTAGGATTTTAGAGTTGCGAATTTGCAATATATATATATATATATATATATATATATATATATATATATATAGCCTTCCAAGACTCCACCAATCCAACTCATAATTATAACCATGGTACGTTATTGCAAGCAATTTGTCATTGTTAACCATACAACCAAATAACCAATATTAAAAACTTATAGTTTGTGCATAAAACTTTGTTACCGCTCAAAGTTAGTCTTGGTAATGGAGGATCATGCTAGTAACAACAAGGCCTTTGACATGTTCTACAACATGTTAAACGAGATACGAGCGTCGAATCGACGTAGCCGAAGGAGGCATCCAATCTTGTACACGATGGAGACCGCATACAGAACATATTGTCACAACTACAAACTATAGACATTCCCTTTAGTAAGGAGGAAGAGTTTGGAAGGTATTTGGATTTGCATGAGTTTTATAACATGTTTACTAATTCTAAATTTGGGTTTCCGTTGACTTATATAGAGTATCTTGATATATTTCCTGCAGTTGACGATGAAACCATAATTCCTTTGAAGTACAAAGGCACGCAACAATACAAAGACTACGTAACAGGAGTCCTAGACTACTTGGTTTCGTTTGTTAATCGAGCCGAACCTTTGATGTTCTTGGATCGGGTGTTCAAAGAAATTGAGTCGAAATTTGAAGGAGAAGTTGTGGGACAGAAGTGGCCTAGAACAACGTGTATGGATGATGCGATGGAACTAAAGGAACTAGAGGGGCACGACACGTTAGAGAGTCTTATGAAGTTGGGAAGTGATAGGCTTAAAAAGGCATTGGATTGCTTAGGACTCAAATCTGGGGGTACTGTCCAACAAAAGGCAGAGAGGCTTTTGCTTTTGAAAAACACACCTTTGGACCAATTACACCCAACACACTTCAAGAACAAGAAAGAAAAAGCAATATCACTCGCGGAAGCAAAAGTAAGTAAGGTGTGTGAGCTTTTGAAGGAGAGACTTGAGCAGACTCGACAACATGTAAAGAACAAGCAGGGGATGACTGTTAAGGAAATAGAACAAGACCGGTACCATGATGATCCTGACTACGACATTGATAGTGAAGGAGAAGAGACTGAAAAAAGGGTTTATGATTATGAAAAAATTCCCTTAGGCTTTGATGGGAAGCCTATACCCTACTGGCTATACAAGTTACATGGTCTTGAACACAAATACTCGTATGAGATATGTGGGAACTCTACATACAAGGGAAGAAGGGCATTCGAGCAGCATTTTCATCAGCACCGTCATCAACATGGGATGCGTTGCTTAGGCATCCCAAATACCAAGGTTTTTAATGAAATTACGTCCATTGATGATGCTAAAAAACTGTGGCGTCATATTCAACTTAAACAGGAGTCATCTCAATGGAATCCAGATCTTTTTGAAGAGTATGAGGATGCTGAGGGCAATGTCTACCCGAAAAGGTTTTACACTGATTTACTGAAGCAAGGCTTAATATAATGCATTTGCCTTTGTTAAACTGATTTATACTCCTTATTATGTTTTGTAGTTGGTAAAATATCAGTATGGTTAGAGTTAGTGCACTAGTTTTTTTATGTCTCTACATTCGGTTAAATTGATACATGTAAATGACTTCTTGTTTTTCCTAAACTAATTGAAATTGGTTGATTTTACATGTTCTGGTGCTGATCATCTTAAGTGTAGCAGTCATACTTTTTTTTCCTTCAATTTTATATCATTAATTCATTGCTCAAGCATCGTTTTATAGATCTCTTGTCATAGTTCCGTAGTTGTCGTTGTACTACGGCATTTATGCACACTTCTCATATTTTGGAAAGACTTACCACCCCTCTAAAACAAAAGAGATAGGCTGCAAGGTGAAGGAGGTCTAACTTAATTATGCTGATGCAAAATATCACAGTCAATTTTTTCAGTGCTGTTATATATAGCAGGGAACCGTCGTTGATCAGATGGTGTTGGATTGAAAAAATTCTATATCATATGATAACCAAGTTAACAAGAAAAAATGAGTTCTGAGATAAAAACAATCACTCACAGCCATAAAGCAGTTGAAGATCACTATAAACTGTAAAGCTATAAGCTGATTTATTCTGGTTTCACATATTGAAGGATATAACACCACATACAGTGGCCGTCGCTAGGATGGTTCATGATAATGCATTAGACGGTTTTCCGTCATGGAACAAAACTGATGCTGATACAAATGAAGTCCACTAATGCAAATAGCAGAGGTGCGTTTTTGTAATAACCACATTAGCAAAGACCAAGATAAACAACAAACTAGATTAGAAATGCAACTTTTCGATTGCTCAGCTCACAAAACTTGTTCTACATAGTATTTGTTTTGCCCAAGAATTTGCTTACCAATCATAAATGCAATTATGATAGAGAACAAAACATCAACCTATGAAGTAAAAAAAAAACTATTACACTGCAAAAATAATAATGAAGCTTATAGGGGATAAATAAAAAATATTAGTGTAGCTTGCCCGCCTCCTTGAATCTTATAAATAGAAAGGAGTAAAGTACATAGGGTTAAAGAATTGCTTCTTGATGTATTGGTAAAACAGCAATGCAGAACTTAACTACATGCTGCTTTCGACAGTGTTGATATACCTTATATGCCTGTTTCATCTTACTCGTGTGGTGCAACAAAACTACTTCTTTCCATCAATATGCTACCGAGATATAGCTGTGACGACTTCACCATGACACTTCGAATGGATGTAACAACTATCATTCATGCCTTTCCCTATTCAAGTTCAGATGCTCAATGGTTCGGATTCAGAATCTCTTTCCTTGAGTCCATAAGATTGTGTCTCTGTTAAGAGTTTAACACCCGTCATATGCACAGTAAAAACACAAAGGAATGACTGCTAATTAATACATACTACATTGGCAGAAGAATAACAGGAAACTAATCAAGAAGCAGAACAAATTTCTAAAACCAATACCAAAGAGATTGAACATCCAAACTACTTACTAGGTTTCTCGGATATCACCATGAGTCGCCTCTGCAATATACAGGCAACAAAGAGGAAGATGGAGCACATTCCAAACATGACAGTGATGGGAAAAGCGTTGACCTTCAGGAGTTCAGGGACAAATCAAAAGCACATTAGTAAGTATAACCCCATATTCCCAGTTTCCTACTGCCACCTTAACTACTCCAAAATTGGAAAGAGACAAGAAGAAGGCGGTAGAGGGAAGCATCACATTAGTTAAACAAGATAGGGTATTCGGTGACTTACATTATATAGAACAATGCAGACAAAGATATTAAGAGGAATACGGAAGAAGTTCATGATGGTACTCCTAGCTTCCTCTGGAATATACTGGGACCTCATCTTCATAATGGATGGCCAGAATATTCCAACACAAGCTTCAAAAGCACAGAAGCCAAGAACCTGGATGCAACCTGCAAAGGAGATGCCTTCACCCTTCACCTTTGTGGGCTCTACAAGGAACTGTTGTAATAAAAAATGTTAGAACAAAATGACAAAAGTTCAGATCTAATCTAGTTTAAAATTAAAAGTGGAGGTCTAACATACGTTTATCACAATGGGTAGCAAAAGAGAGGCAGCGGAGATGGCGAAAACTACTTGCATATAGCTCTCCACTCTAGGAGATGAATGAGCCAGAAGCCGAGATGCAAGAGAGCTTCCCAGCATTGAAGCCAGCATGAAAGTCGCAAAAATAAACCCATGTGGAATTTCCTCATCATTTGGACTTAATGCAGGGGTCCAGAGGAATACGAAGGTATACATAGAGCCCTCAAACAGTGATTGGATAGCTCCCAATAAGGCTATTTTTTCATCTGAACATAACAAAATTTACCCATAAATATTGCAGGAAGGAACGGAGAGTCAGACAAAGGTAAAGATCAGAGATAGAAGATTCTCTTTTCACACATCGTTAAAACATAACTACAACTAAAAGAATACAGAAGTAGTAAATACGTCAGTGAATTTATTATTTTGATTGGATAATGAGAGTTATGATTTAACAGATAACAAAATATATGGATTGGAAGGCATCCATCCTCAAGTTTCAAGAGTTCTCTTACCCGAAGCAATAGCTACAGCAGCACCCTTGAATTGTGTAAGCAAATCCTTATTCTCTGATGGGTCTCCATAGTTTTCTGACCACGATGACAAAATGACAGCCATGCCTATAGCAAGAAGACATGCTGCAGCATCAAAGGGTGCTACAGGCCCCAATCCAAAAGTATCAACCAGGAGATTTCCAAACAATCCGGCGAGTATAGCAACAAGACCATTCCCAAGAAAAATTGCTTTTGAGAAAGTTACAGACAGCCATTGTTGTTCAAAGCCCCTCTACATAAATCATTGAAGAAATCAGGATTATAATCGATAGAATAGATAAACAGAAGTTAAAAGGTTCACTGCTATGCTCAAAGTGAATACAACTAGGCAAAATGCACGAAAAATATGCCAAGGAGAAACGAAACATAATCAAATATAACAAATCATATAGGTCTATTGCAGACAACACACCAAACTTTTCAAGTACAACATAATCAAATATAACATAATCAAGTATAAGTTTGACTACACCAAATTCAAAGAGGACTAAAGCAGACAACAGTGCAAAAATTTATTGCACATCTAGGCATCAAATGAGGGAGAAAGGTGACAAGCTCAGAGGCACCGAGCTAACTATAGTTTTTTCATTCATTCAATGGCAATTTCATACATGTCTTTATTTGCAATCATATGACACAGTTGTCAAAGGCACTCATGGCAGGGAACTTAACTTCTAGTTTTACAAATCACAACTTACGACCTTGTTATGCCAAAAAGCAAATGAGAATTGCTCAGAGTTGCCAAAACTGAGCAATTACGAGATTTTCTAACAAGGAACCAGGAGGTTAATTAGGACTTAGGAGGCTTTCAATATCACATACACTAAGGGTTAGTTTGAAGGTTTCATCTGAACAATGCACACCTATCAAGTTCTAACATCATCTACAGACTACAGTGACTACTATGATGGGCTGTTAAACACATACTTCCATACTAAACTCACCTTGTTGTGCTCTGCAACAAGCCATGACTCGAATGCAGAGAATAGCAATGATGTGGCGATGCCTCCCAAAATTCGACCCAGCATTAGGACTTTGTATAGAGGAGAATGCTTGGTGATGCAACTCAAAATGTAGGTTATGCAATAAGTTACACATGCCCTTTTCCGACCCCTGAATTTGTCACAAAGCAGTAAGGTGAAAAGAACAAGAAAGAAGCAACAGAACATTCAGAACTATAGAATATAAAAGTACAAGGTGATTACTGTTTGTCAGCCAGAGATCCAACAATTGTCCCAAATAACATGGAGGATCCAAAACCAGCAATAAATAGCTGTCCAATATCCCCTTTCCCATAGCCGTATGTACTATAGAGGTAGTATACATATGGACCCTGCAACCAGTCGCCAGCTGCTCACATTTTAACAAATTCATCAATAAAAGTTCAACATTCTCAACAACAATTCAGTGGCTAATTTACAGCAAGTAAACATTACAAGCATTAGCCTCATAAAGGCACCAAGTAGTAGATGTTTAGAAAGGTGAACACTCAAAGAATCTTTCTTTTGTAAGAAAAGTTACAAATATTATTGGATAAGCTATCATCTATAATGAACAAGAAGACACATGACAAAACACAGAAAACAAACTTTGATAATCCTTCAAAAACTTAACGACCATAGATCAAAAAAAGCCAAGCACCTTATATTTTGACACTGCATACTGAAAAAAACCACTGGCACTATTGCATCATCATCAAATGAATACACTTCTACCGCAACCCCTCAACAAAATTACCACTTCCATGACAATGCATATTACCTAAAACAAGGAAATTCTCTTTTACCCCCCACTACTCTAGCTCACAGATCCTAAATTTAACCATTTATCTGAAATCACTCAAATTAGTAATAACATTTGTATCACAAATTTGATCTAATCTTGCTTATTCACTAATGTACTAAACTAGAGATCTATATCGCCAATTGTCGTGTATATTACAAGCCAAAAGCATGTTCAACAACTTAAGTACACTTTACAAATCTCAACCAACATAATCTAAAATCCTCATTTCTTTTGGATGAATAAACGAGTGTGTAATTTCAACCAAAAAATACAGGAAGACAAAAGAAGGAAACTCCTTTTTAGTTCTAAGCAACAACTGTTGAGTAGTGCACTAATACCATAGAAGTTCAGTCCACAATAGGTGCTAATTCTTTTTTTTCCTCATAGATTATTACACAACTACGGGCATTGCCTCGGCCTAGTGGTTTAAGTTGAAGGCATGTGTACGATAAGTCACAGTTCGAATTCTCACTCCCTCATTTGTACCCAAAAAAAATAGCAAAAACCGCAAGCTATGTTGAATGAATTCATGTTCTCAAGTAATCAAACAAAGAAGCAGAAATCCACATATATATCGTGAAATGAACACACAATGCAAAAAGAACAACTTTAAACTACAGAAAGATAAAAACAAGCTAAAGATCTAAGCTTTATAAAACTACCTCCAAAATTAAAAATAAACTCAGTCTAAATTACCCACTAATCTACCTTGAATCAGCATAAACCAAATACAAAATCAAACAAAATTATTCGAGAAAAGCTTAAAAATCTAAATAAACAAATTAATTACAACAATTATCTCTAAAAATGAATGTAATTACAACCATAATTGCACATCATTGTAACCAATAAACAACATTAACTATTCATTAATCTACATTTCACCTAAAATTGATATAAATTCTCAAGGACCCACCTAGCAAAAGGACTAAAAATTTCATCTTTAACAAAGAAATCAATCCAAATCAAAGATCCCAGAACAAAAAATCAGATCAACCGACAAAATAAGTCAAAATTCAACACATTTTACGAAATTAAGCAAAAACAAATCAACAAAATTACAAAAGTAAGATCTACAAATAAAAAGGGGTGATTAATAAAGAAATTTACCCATCATAAGAGAATAAACAACAAGGTAATTGTTTTTGAAGGAATTGAAAACAGAGGAAGTGTTAATTCGATCTTTGTTGTTCTTAGTTAACTCTATTGTTGCCACTACAGCTGCTAGTGATCCAAATACCAAGTAGTAGAAAATCTCCATTTTTGGGATTTTTTTGTTGTTTTTTATTTTCTGTAAATTTTTTGAGAGAAAATGATTGAAATTCGAGATATAGGAGAAATGAGGAAGTAATATATATATAAATGCAAAACAGAGGTAGCAGAATGAGTGAGAGGGTAGGGAGGAGGACCTAAGCCTATTTTACAGTCCGTATTAATTCGAATTATATGTCGATATTTGGGTAAAGTATTTCCGCACTCCCCAAATTATATTCGTAATTTTCTCCCTTTATTATAAATAGTAACTAATGGAGAGTGAAAGGAAAATGAGGGTGAAAGTATTTTGGGGAGTAGCTCGAAATCCGAGTAGCCAATTGTATACCGACTTTGTATTAGGATGATTCAACATTCCATATCAACTTATTAACATTGAACATACCCATTAATATTAATTTCAAAATTAGTCGGTTTTATTTAAGTCAGCTTATTTGGTTTCCTTTCCTACCCTAATTTATGTACCCATTAATATTAATTTTAAAATTAGTCGTTAGTTAAGTCGGCTTATTTAATTGGAAAATTTCATACAAATAATTCCAATTATAGGCGTTCACCTAATAAAAGACCGAACTTTGATTAATCCAAAAATAGACCCAACTTTCATGCCCATATTCCAATTTTGGACCCTCTTAAATTTTAACAAGTAAAATCAAGTAAATCTTGCTAATTATCCGGTTTTTGCTTATGTGGGACCATGCGAAAACACCACCACAACCATCCCTTCCACCCGAAACCTTAAAATGTTAAGAAAAAACCGGATAATTAACAAGATTTACTTGATTTTACAGGTTAAATTTTAAGAGGGACCAATATTGGAAAATGAGCATGAAAGTTGGGTTCATTTTTGGATTAATCAAAGTTCGATTTTTTATTAGGTGAACGCCCATAGTTGAGATTATATTTATGAATTTTTCCTATTTAATTTCGTTTTTGACCCTATTTTCGACTTGATGCAATCTAGAAGACGACACGTGTAAAGATGGGAGAAGCGTGATCATGGGCGTAATTTAGTATAGGGGATATAATAATTATATTCCGTATTTTATTTAATTTATTTAATTGGGGGGCTGTCGGTGGATTTGTGATTATGATAGTGAGTGAGCGCCTGAGTGGTGAGTACAGTGCTCAGTACTCTGGTGTTATATAATCTGTATTTGTGTAATGTATTTTTGTTATTAAGCAAATTACAGAATTACAGCTCTAAAGTGGTTATGTTTATGATTATTAGACACGTTAGTTTGGTATTAATTTACTAATTGAGATGGACTTTGAATGCTTAGAAGAGTATTAATGAAGTTAATTCAAAATACGATTTTGTCAATATATGGAGTATTTGTTATTGTGTTAATGATTGTAATTTATTTAAACTTCGTAATAATAGTTGATTTTAAAGGATAAATAAGTGCTAATGTAAGCCGATAAATTTTTGTTATTAAATACAGTATTAGTTTGTTTTGTTGTGTGTGCATGCTATAGGCCTATAGTCTCCACATAGGGCCAAAGGTGTGCAAAGGATCGAGCCTTGGTAGGCTCGTAAACAACTCGCAAACAAACTCGATTAAAGTTAGTTCAAGAAGTAAATGAGCAAGTAAACGAATCATTAGTTTGCATTACTTAGTATTTGTCAGATATTTTGGTGTCATCTACTACTCGTTGTAAAAAAAAAAGGATAATGAAAAGACGACGTCCAAAAAGCGCTCCGAAAGTCAAAAAAAACAAAGATTATAATTCACACTTTTCAAGAGTTTTGGGTCTAGGGAAAAACAATATTTGAAATTTTTACAATGTGCTCTTGCGGTCAAAAGAGGGCCCCGAGCGGATCTTTTGAGTTTGAAAGGTCAAAAGATGGCCTCGGAAGAGTGAAAAGACTGGTGTACCTTTTTAAAAAATTGTCTATAGAGAAAGAATAAACAAGTTTTTAAAGGCCGAAACCGAGTATGCGGCGTCTTGGGATCATCAACAACACGTGAGAGTAACACAAGGAGAAAATAAGACGAAATTCGTGACAACCCTCCAAACGCCGAAAACAAAAATATAATTCACAGTTTTTGAAGGTTCTAAGTTCCCAGGAAAATTTTAACGAAACTTTCATTGTGTCCCTATGGTCAAAAGAGGGCCTTCGAACAACTTATCGGTGCTCAGATTAAAAGTCATAAGAAGGTTCCAAGATAACGAAAAAGTCAAGAGTGCCCTTTTTTCGGAACCCTCGTAAGAGAAAACATCTAAGTTTTTTGATGCTAAAAATGATCATAGTTCATCCAAGATCGTAAACAAACGAATGAAATTTGAGGAGAAAAAAGAGACAGAGCCCCAAAAGGCCCTCTAAAAGTCGAAAACAAAAGTTGTAAGTCACTTTTTTAGGTGTTCAGGAGACCCGAAAAATATTGGCTTAAAATTTTATTGTAGATTTTCAAATGAAGTGAAGGCTTCTAGATAGTTGAAATTGGCTAAAAAGTTAATAGCACGGTACTAACAGAGCAATGCAAAAAATACCCCTTTCTTGTGGTTTTTCAGGGGAATTTGGAAAGAAGATAACTTAATTGGGCACATAAATTAGTTCATGGAAAGATCCTAAATAGAGTACTCAACTTTGAGATATTAGAAAACACTTATATGAGAAACGTTTTCGAAAAGTTTCCTCAGTTTTTCCAAGTCTCGCAGTTTCCAACAATAGGTTTTATAAGTTTTTGTGATTTATACGAAGTAGGTCATAAGCCCCGGGTAGGACCAGCCATTGCTTGAATTGGCAATCTCTACATGCAATACAAGTGCAAAACCTCCACCCATGACCTCCTAATATAAGTCCCAAAGAATTACAAAACCGAATCAAAACAAGGAATTTAAGATATGGATATATCCAAATCAGATTATATGCACCAACACACCACCACATGATCAGATTATTAACTCACCAAAATATCTAAACTCAGGTCCACCATTTGACACTAAGCAAACATCAATTTCCAACTTCTGAAATCCAACAAAACAAATTAAAAAAAAATTCTAACCATAACAAAACTCTTATAACTTTAAAATAAAAATAAAAATGGCTACTTTCACCTCAATCACACAACACCCATCAATCTCATCTTCATTATACCAAAAGTTGAATGACTCAACTCATGTTTACTCCTCAAAATTTGGTCATTCATCTTCTTTGATGATCAGCTCAGCTAGAACTGCCATTGGTAGTTTACAGTTTCGAAACGGCTCGCCTGTAGGACTTAGCATCCGTAATGCTGCTACTAAAACTGCTAAATCACCAGGTATATATTTCAACGTTGTTTTTGTTAAGGATTTTTTGTTTGCTTTGTTGTGATGAATGACATTCTGTTGGAGATATTAGCTGAAGAAGAGTGGAAGGTGAAACGCCAAGTTTTGGTTAAGAATAAGGTATGCCACACTCATTGCTTAACTAGGCCTTTGCTCGGGCAAAAAAACAAATTCAATGGGATCGTCGAAAATATGATAAATTTCATTTTTCCATGCAATAACTAGGAAAAGAGGGAAATGATAGAAAGGAGGTGAAATGGGTGTGAAGAAATATTTTTCTCGTTTTCCATGCTTTCAAAACCAAATAATCGAAAATGAGAATTACAGGTCTATGAAATTAGTTTAACGCCCAAACAAACGAAATCGAAACAGATTAATGACAACAACCTCTTTGGTAAGCAATAATTATGAGACACTATTGAATTTAAGCTAATGGGATGTGAAGGAAAGTCTCTTACTCCATGCTAATTGATAATGAAATCTCGTTTTCAAACATGTGTTATTTTTATTCTCACACAAACCTGGAAATTTTGTGGTGGGAACCTCTAGTCCATGAAATTTGTGTTGCCAATGCTTGTCAAATTGCCCTGGATAAACATACAGTACAGCAAAATCCATCCACTGCTCAGAAACCAAAACGATTGATAATTGGTGTCATCCAAGAACAGGAGCCACAGGAGTATCACAAAAGGAATGAATGAGTGAAAGAAATAACTCACTACTAGATCAAAATTTGTGCTGTGAGAGATACAGAGTGCATAATTTTAAGGCTATAAAAAATCTTTACAAGTCGATAACACACCTTTTGATCTCAAAATATGCTGAAAACGATGAAAATAAGATGCAACCTGCTACTGCAAGACATTCTCTCATGTGAGAAAGTGATGTCCTAAATTGATTTTCTTACAGGTAAGAAGCGTGGATGTAAAGGAAGCTCTGCGGTTGCAGAACGAGAATAATTTCGTGATGCTTGATGTACGACCAGAGGCTGATTATAAGGAGGTTGGCCTGCTAATTTCATCACATTTACTGTCTAAAACATTTACATCACACTAATGCAGTGTAACCCCACTCTAAAGGGACAATTGCTTGAACAATTAACATGTGCACAGAAATAAAATGTCAAGTTAAGGTTTGGATGTTGGGCAGGGTCACCCTCCGGGGGCTATTAATGTGCAAGTATATCGGCTTATAAAAGAGTGGACAGCATGGGACATTGCCAGGAGAGCCGCATTTGCATTTTTCGGCATCTTCTCAGGCACAGAAGAAAATCCTAACTTCGTGCAAGGTAAGCATTAGAAAATTTCAGAACCTCACTGTCTCATGATTAATGCAAGCAACTCCTAAACTGATTAATCAGTTTATTTACCCTTATAGAGGTTGAATCAAAATTCGACAAGAATGCCAAGATTATTGTGGCCTGTGCAGCTGGGGGAACCATGAAACCCACCCCTAATCTTCCTGATGGTCAACAGTCAAGGTAAAGCAATTACTTCCAACATTTTACTACATCTTAATTGCATAACATGTTTGACAAGCTTTCTGCCCCATTAGAACATAGGAACAATAATGAACACATAACTTCCATCAATGTTTAATCCCTTCATTCAACAGCAATCAGAAATTTTAGTTCTGGTCATACCATCATATAGCAGAAATTTCACTCTAGATTGTAACCATTGGCTATCATCTCCAAGTTTCTTTTCCTAGTCGCTATTCAACATTGTCTGCCAATTTCACCTTACAGGTCATTGATAGCAGCATACTTGCTTGTACTCAATGGGTACAAGAACGTCTTCCATCTAGAAGGTGGGCTTTACCAATGGTCTAAAGAAGAACTGCCAATAGAATCAGAAGAATAGTTTCCAACTACAAAGAAGATCATAGACTATGACATTGTGAAGAGATTGATTTTGTAAGCGTGCTAGATTTTATCAGTGTATAGACAATGAGTTCGCCTTACTTAGAGGTGCAGTTTATCTTTCAATTATGACCTATGCATTCCCCTTATCCTTGTACAGTTATCATTCAGATAGACAGAACTTGCACATTCGGCTCTGTAATGGTGAAAATCGGCTACTGCCACATAATAATGTCAACTTGGGAACATAACTCATGACTTCATGACATTATGCATGTAAAATTTTTGGAGAAAAATAGTAATAAATTTCATAAATCTGTGTTTGAACTTGTATTACTCCGTCATAAATAACCAACACAATCATCCTGTGATATTGACACACTATTTAAAGTTACAAACAAAGATCACGACTATGTAATAGATAGCCCTTAGAAACTACCATGCCTGGAAGGGCTTTGTATGATCAGATCATCAGAAAATGACAGGAGGGTAAAAAGAAAGGAAAAAGAAAGTTGGTACTTGATAACTAGATCAAAAAATGTTACAAACATGATTCACTTCTAAATTCTTATAACTAATTATGGTACAGAAGATTGATACCTCTTTCAAACAGGGAATACTTCCTCGGTATGCATCTTGAAATCCAGCAGATGATACTAAAACTGTTTTTATCTCGTATTTTGCAAAATGCAGTATGAATTCTTCTGAATGGTACGATCTAGAGAAATCTTAAAACGAATAGATCAAGCATACAAACAGCAACTCCATGTCCCCGGACACTCTAGAACTCTAAGTTACCTTTCCCTTGCCAATTTCACAAAGTTTACTAGTAAAAAAATCTATGCAATTATGGTGATGTTATGCCTCTTTTATGTTTTCAAGGAAGCTCTTGCCATCTCAACAGCACCCTCATAAGTCCGATTTCCCCCAACAAAACCGCTAATGTGCACAAATACACAACCAGGTACCCTTGTAATCTCTGAGAGTTCTTGTCCCTCCAATCCCCTCCAATCACGTGGCAAAGGTTTCCGGCTTTCAAATTTGTCTGGTCCAAGAGCCACTGCCTGTACTCGCCAAGAAGTTCGACTATCATCCTGCACACAGTAGTTGGAAATAAACAAAAAAGTGCATCATTTCCACATACAAGGATCGGATATATGATCACATCGATCTTCACTTTGGAATGCAATCCAATTTAATGCAAAAACATTCAGCTTAATGTATCGGTGTATCCTCCCTGCCAAATGCTAACATTACCTCATAGATAACATATTTGATGGAAGATTTAACCTTCATTTCCTCCTCAAGCTCAAAGATGTGAAGCTTCCACTGTTTACAAGAGAAATAAAGTTAAGCAACTTAGGCAAACACATTAATGCCTACCCAGTTCCAATTCTTGCGCCCCTTGCATGTGATGGATCAGGGGAAGGGGTAAAAGGTGAATGCACCAAAAAGAGAATGGCAATATGGCATATTTCTAAAAGAGAGAGAGAGAAAGAATGTCAAAGAAAAAAGCCATCAACTCGGATGATTTAAAGACAAGGGAAGAAAGCTCCCTGTACCAGTGAGCTCACTTACAGGACAAGGCTTTTTAAGCACCATGATTTCTCCACTAGTGTCAATATCTTGCCTTGCTGCAAGAGACTCTAAAACAATTGACCTAGCTGGTAGCCATGACCGTGCATGAAAATGGATGTTCTGCAACATCAAATATAGCAGACTATAAGTGGAGGCAAAGATATCCCTTGAATCAATTGTATCTAGACCATTCATCCTCCAATAGTGGAGTATCAGATGAGAAAAAAGAAACAGGGAAAATAATAAAAACATGACTTTGCAACTCAGATAACTTTACCTCCAAAAACTCATTCCCAGCCAGTGCCATTGCCTTCTGGAAAGCATTGTCTTCTCTCTCAGCTGACTGATCAGTATCTGTCCAGTTAAGATTTAACCTTCCCACTCGAGATGACAAGTATGTGTTAATAGCATATTTTGGTGATTGGTCTGAATCATATTGATTGATCCCATTGTCTACAGCATCAACTGCCTGCCACAATAGAAAATGCAGTATCATGTTGTCAACAAAATGAATAAACAGAAAAAAATAAAGGCGCATACTACCTATTTCACTTTATACCTTCTGCCACACTCACAAAAGGGAAAATAAAAGGAGGTTACGAGAGAAACACAAATTGAATGATAACGCTTCCAGTGTATTTGGGGAAAAACCCAATGCCTGAGGTTCAAACCATCTTTTGTGCTTTATATGCCAGGAGTAATCCTTTTCTGTAGCCATCTAAAGGAACTAGAACTCTATAATTGAATTTTAGTCCATCAAGCTTATAGCATATCCTAACTGAGTGAAAGTCATTTAAATCATCTGGGAATTTGCACATAAAGCCACATTATCACTTGCACTATGATATATTGTATTGCTACCTCACAAAATCTTTAACACCATACCATATGATGAAAAAAAACAGTAACAAAACAAGAGCTTCTGAAACAGATTGAAAGAGTGTCTAGGAGAATATATGAAGCCATGAAAACCCAAGGATTTGACTCCTGATAGATAGAATGTTCGACGTCGATCAACAAGCCTACATAGCAAGTGTTTATCAACCTCAGGCAAATGTCATTAGTTTCAATTGCACAGTCATAAATGCTAAATTGAGAACTATGTTTAGCTGGGGTAAAAATTTTAATTCCAATATCTAGCCCAAATTCAATCAAAATATATTTCATTGAGTGAAGAAGAAGGATAAAACAAAACTTTATCGGCTCCACTAAAAAGAATAGTTAAACCATCAAATGTTCCCTCTTCCGAAACGGCTCCGAAAGAGAGATGCTAAGCCATTAGAGGCAGAAACCGATCGTGAAGAGAACAAAATAGGGCGAAATGAAGACGGAGACTGGGAAGCTCATCAGGAAAACAAAGGCTATAATTCAAAGTTTTCTGGGTTCAAGTCCTTGAAAAAAAAGATGCCAAAAATTTGACAAGATGCCCATATGGTCAAAATATGAATCCTAAGAAGCTAATGGGGGTCGAAAAGGCCATTAAAACGTCCAAAGTGAAAAGGTTGTTCCCTTCTTCCAAAATGTATCCGAAAGAGGATGATAATGAGTTTTTAGAAGCTGATACCGGTCGTGAGAACTGAGAATTTCCTTTGATGACCGAAGCACTTGGTAATAAAACAGGGTGAAAAGAAGACGGAGCTTGGGATAGCCCCTCCGGAGGCAGTGAACAAAGGCTATATTCACAATTATCAGGGAATCTAGGGTCCCGAAAAAAGGTTGCTANAGAAAATGCAGTATCATGTTGTCAACAAAATGAATAAACAGAAAAAAATAAAGGCGCATACTACCTATTTCACTTTATACCTTCTGCCACACTCACAAAAGGGAAAATAAAAGGAGGTTACGAGAGAAACACAAATTGAATGATAACGCTTCCAGTGTATTTGGGGAAAAACCCAATGCCTGAGGTTCAAACCATCTTTTGTGCTTTATATGCCAGGAGTAATCCTTTTCTGTAGCCATCTAAAGGAACTAGAACTCTATAATTGAATTTTAGTCCATCAAGCTTATAGCATATCCTAACTGAGTGAAAGTCATTTAAATCATCTGGGAATTTGCACATAAAGCCACATTATCACTTGCACTATGATATATTGTATTGCTACCTCACAAAATCTTTAACACCATACCATATGATGAAAAAAAACAGTAACAAAACAAGAGCTTCTGAAACAGATTGAAAGAGTGTCTAGGAGAATATATGAAGCCATGAAAACCCAAGGATTTGACTCCTGATAGATAGAATGTTCGACGTCGATCAACAAGCCTACATAGCAAGTGTTTATCAACCTCAGGCAAATGTCATTAGTTTCAATTGCACAGTCATAAATGCTAAATTGAGAACTATGTTTAGCTGGGGTAAAAATTTTAATTCCAATATCTAGCCCAAATTCAATCAAAATATATTTCATTGAGTGAAGAAGAAGGATAAAACAAAACTTTATCGGCTCCACTAAAAAGAATAGTTAAACCATCAAATGTTCCCTCTTCCGAAACGGCTCCGAAAGAGAGATGCTAAGCCATTAGAGGCAGAAACCGATCGTGAAGAGAACAAAATAGGGCGAAATGAAGACGGAGACTGGGAAGCTCATCAGGAAAACAAAGGCTATAATTCAAAGTTTTCTGGGTTCAAGTCCTTGAAAAAAAAGATGCCAAAAATTTGACAAGATGCCCATATGGTCAAAATATGAATCCTAAGAAGCTAATGGGGGTCGAAAAGGCCATTAAAACGTCCAAAGTGAAAAGGTTGTTCCCTTCTTCCAAAATGTATCCGAAAGAGGATGATAATGAGTTTTTAGAAGCTGATACCGGTCGTGAGAACTGAGAATTTCCTTTGATGACCGAAGCACTTGGTAATAAAACAGGGTGAAAAGAAGACGGAGCTTGGGATAGCCCCTCCGGAGGCAGTGAACAAAGGCTATATTCACAATTATCAGGGAATCTAGGGTCCCGAAAAAAGGTTGCTAGGGAAAGCTCAGTATCCTTGGAGACAACCCGATAAACGATATCAGTGTGAGTTAAGCTTACCACCTTACTTGTTGTTGGAATTGCAGTTACAGGCCACGAAGGTCGGAGGATTATCGCTACTTTTCGTTGACGTATTTAGCGAGGGATTTCCGAACCGGGGGAAGTTTAGAATAGAAGAGATGAGGAGACCCAGGCGAGGATAAGCTTGTGAAGAAGCAAGCTTCTCCCCGCCCTTGAAGGCTTTCTCCTGAGCTACTTTTCTTTTTTACCTCATACCATTATCAGGGAATCTAGGGTCCCGAAAAAAGGTTGCTAAAAATTTAACGGAGGGCCTGTATGGTCAAAGTATGAGCTTAGGAAGCCAATAGGGGCCGAAAAGACCATAAGAATGTCCTGGGAGAGCGAAAAAGTTGTTCTATTTTTCGTGGGGAGTCCGGGGGTGAAAGGACTTGGTAAAAAGAAGCGAAAAGAAAGCAGAGCTCGAGACAACACCTTCGGAGGTTGAAAACAGAGGTTAATTCATAGTTTTCAGAAGTTTAGGGTTTCAAAAACAAAGTTTCAAAATTTGACAGGGTGCCCATATGATCAAAATACGAACCCAGAACGTCTTGGGGAAGTGAAAAGGTTGTTCTTCCCTTTTCTTGATAATGTCTCTGAAAGAGGGATGCTAACAAGTTTTGAGAGGCCGTAAATGATTGTGGGGAGTTATGTGGTGACCTAGAGCACGTGGTAAAAAAGCAGGGCGAAAAGAAAAAGGAGCCTTGGACATCCCCTCAAGAGAAAGAAAACAAAGGCAAAAATTCACATTTTCCGGTGGTTTCGAGTCCCGAAAAAAAAATTGTCACAAATTTTATAGGATGCTCATATGGTCTAAATATGATTACCGGAATATTAATTGAGGTCAAAAAGGCTATAAGAATATCCCGAGAGATCGAAAAACTTTGAAGAAGGGATGCTAAAAAGTTTTTTTAGGCCGAAACTGATGGTAACTAGAGCACGTCATAAAAAGAAGACAAAACCTGGGCAGAAAACAAAGGCTTCACAGAACCTTGGAAAGAGGTTCGGAAAGAGGTTTAGGGTTTCGAAAAAAGATACCAAAAATTTGACAAGGTGTCCGTATGGTCAAATTATCAATCAATCACAGCCTTAATCCCAAAAAATTGGGGTCGGCCGTTGGTCAAATGATGAACCCCGAAAAGCTAATCGGTGTCCAAAAATCATAAGAATGTCTTGAGATAGTGAAAAATCTATTTTTCCATTCTTCTAAAATATCTTCGAAAAAACGATGCTAATAAGTTTTTAGAGGCCGAAACCGATCGTGGAGAGTCATTTGGTGAGCCAAAGTACATGGTAAAAAAAAGGGACGAAAAGAAAACGAAGCCCACGATAGCCCGCAGAAAACAAAGGCGCTATAATTCACAATTTCTGAGGGTTTCGAGGTCCCGGAAAAAAAAAAGTTGCCAAAATTTTGAGTGGCTCAGGAAGCTGATTGGGATCGAAAAGAACATAAAAATGTTCCATGAGAGTGAAAAAATTATAGTTCCCTTCCTCTTAAATTTATTCGACAGAGGGATGCTAATCAGTTTTTAGAGGCTGAAACCAATCGTGGGGATTCCTATGGTGAACTAGAGGACGTGGTAAAAAACAGAGCAAAAAGAAGACAAAGCCTCGAATAGCCCCTCCATAGGCAGAAAACAAAGGCCATAATTCAAAGTTCAGAGGGTTTCGGGGTCATGCAAAAAAAGTTGCTAAAGATTTGACGAGGTGCCCGCATTGTTAAAATAGAACCTCGTTAAGCTAATCGGAGTCGAAAAGGCTATAAGAAAGTCCTGAGAGATCGAAAAAGCTTCTGTTCCTTTCTTTCGAAAAAGCCGAAAACAATTGTAAGAAGTCCGTGGTGACCCAGAGGATGTGGTGAAAAACAGAGCGAAAAGAAGGCAGAGCCTCAAACCCCTCCACTAACAGAAAACAAAGGCTATAATTCCGATGGTTCCAGGGTCATGGGGGAAAAGTTGCCAAAAATTTGATATGATACCTATATGGTCAATATATGAACTTGGATAAGCTAATCGGGGTCGAAAAATCCATATTAACGCTCCAGGGAGTGAAAAAACTATTGTCCCCTTCTTCTGTGTGTATCCGAAAGAATGATGCTAAGAAGTGTATAGATGCCAAAAATGATCATGAATCCTGTGGTGACCTAGAGGACTTGGTAAAAAAAAACAGAGCGAAAAGAAGTCTGTTATAGCCCCTCGGCTGCCATAAAATAAAGGCTATAATTCACGGTTTCGGGGGTTCTGAGGTCATGGGAAAAAAATTGCCAAAAATTTGATATGGAGCCTGTATGGTCAAAATATGAGCCTCGGGAATCTAATCAGGGTCGAAAAAAGCCATAAGAATGTGTAAGTGTAGTGAAAATAATGGTCTCTTCTTTCGACATGTATTCGAAAGAGGGATGCTGACAAATTTTTAGAGGTCTAAACTGAGCGTAGGGAGTCCTATGGTTATCCAAAGGACGTGGTAAAGAAATAGAGGGAAAATAAGACAGAACTTAGGACAGCCCTTCCAAAGGCAGAAAACAAAGGCTATAATTCATGGTTTCAGGGGTTTCGGGAACTTAGAAAAAAAGTTGCCAAAAACTTGACAAGGTGTCTATATTGTCAAAATATGAACCTCGGGAAGCCAATTGGGGACGAAAAGGCCATAAGATGTTATGAGAGAGTGAAAAAGATGTTCCCCTTTTCCTTAATGTATTTGAAAAAGGAATATTAACAAGATTTTAAAGGTCAAAACCGATCGTGGGGAGTCCGAAGCACGTGGCAATAATAAGGTGAAAAGAAGATGGATCATGGACAACCCCTTTACAAGCAGAAAACAGTGGCTATAATTCATAGTTTTCAAGGGTATTGAGGTCGCAGAAAAAAAAATTCTGCCAAAATTTTGACTAGGTGCCCGTATGGTAAAAGTATGAACCGCAGGAAGCTAATCAGGGTCAAAAGGCCATATTAACGCTCCAGGGAGTGAAAATGTTGTTGTTCCCTTCTTCTGAAATGTCTCCGAAAGAGGGATGTTAACAAGTATTCAGAGGTCGAAACCAATTGTGGAGAGTCATGTTGTGACCTAGAGCACGTGGTAAAAAATTAGGGCGTAAAAAAAACATAGCCTGGGCAGCCCCTCTAGAGGCAGAAAACAAAGGCTATAATTCATAGTTTCCGCGGAATCTGGGTCCCGGAAAAAAAGTTGCCAAAATTTTTACAAAGTGCTTGTATGATCAAATTATTAACCCCGGGAAGTTAATCGGGGTCGAAAAGGCCATAAGAACATCTCGGGAGAGAGAAAAAGTTATCGTTCTCTTTTTCTAGAAATTTCTCCGTAAACAACTCTTGAAAAACTATTCAACTAGAGAACAAGAAGCACATGAAACACAAAACTTCTAGGCATCTGCAGAAAGTAAACCTATGCATTCAAAAAGAAACCGATCGCTTAGGAAAGCTTCAGGAAGAATAAATTGCCACCAAGAAACTGCAATATAATGTGAGGTAACTACCTCAACAAAATTCTTGTAGACAGCTAGGAACAAGCGATGCAAATCTGTGTGTCCCTGATCAAGCCGAAGCTCCTTTGCAATTATCTCTTTTCCATAATGCTAAAAATTTAATGAAAAAACAATTATCACAAATGCTTAATTACAAGCCAGCATCAACAATCAGTATGTGAAAGAAGATATTAGAAAACAAGAAACATTCTATACAGCTTCAGTGTGATTGTCACCCAGCAAACATCATATAAGACACAAGAATGCATAGATGCAGGATTTAATCTTACTGATCATGATGATCAATAAAAACTACTACTTGTAGTCCTTAGACAGAAAATATTCAACACTTGCATACTTAATTCCATGTTATACTAGTTAAAAGGAACAAACAAAGGATAGTTCTAAAAAAAGTATGCAAAGTAGCAAACAAAGTCCCAACACCATGTTTGAGGGCTTGACTCTTAACAAACAAAAGGGGTTTCTACGTTCACCTACAACAAAACATCAAACTTATCACCCCATTACCAAAGGCAGAGGTTGATAAGCCAACGAAAAGCTATCTTGGTACAAAATACTGTTTTTAGTTTTTACACAATTTGTCAAATTAATGTCCTGATTGTTTTTGGCAGAATAATTACTTTGGAGTTTGTATAAAGCTTCGGTTATTGCTTAAATTCAGCAATTTTCTTATACAATATGTTGAAGACATAATTGCTTATTAAAAAAACAGCATTACAGTCGTAGTCATTCCTACCAACGGAAATGATTCTATCCTTCAATTTATTTCTATCATTCTCTTTTTCCAGCAGTTTGATTGGTTTCTATTTATACTTTCTGCCTTAATCTAGCTCGCTCTTATGAAATATGTTTAGCTCCTTTGTTATATCTCCTATCAACCCTTAAACCTATACATAAAGACCATCATATTTATTCAATATTCATAATGATTAAAGTTCACTAAGCCATTTATATCATACCATCATCATAACATAAATTGTTTTTATACAAAGAACACTAATTATTAAATGTACACTATAAATTCTCAAAGCAAAGCCTAACTAATTAACTTACAAAAAAAGGTTAAATTAAGATATAGAAACCCAATAAATGCAATAAAAGACTAAAAAAGGGGAAGTTCAAAAGAAGCATTTCGTCAAATACCTTGTAGACAAGTCCAGCACTACTAAGTTTAGTAACAAACCCGTGACCAAAAACCTCATCAAAACCCTTCTGATGATGATCATAACGATCACGGCTCGAGTCGTAAACGCCTCCAATATCGATCACCGCATCAAGCGATTCCAACACCTACTCAAACACTTCAAACAATGTCAATTCAAACAAACAAAAATGGCGCCAAATTGAGGAAATTGAAAATATGGGTTTTAGTACCTGAAGATCACGGGTTCGAATTATGCGAGAATCAGCGAATTTGGAGGTGCGACGAAGGAGAAAGCAACCGAGAGCTTCGTCGCAATGGAAGCTGCCGTTGTGGGTCCCTATGCGCTTTGGGAGGTTGGTGGTAGTGGAGAATGAATGAAATGAAAATGGGGTGTACGGCGTCGTTTTAAAGGGGAGAAATTTGGGTTTTGATTGTTGAAGATGGAGTTTGAGTTTTGAGCTCCATTGTTGTAAACGAAGTGTTGTTGCCATTGGAAACAAGAGTGATGTTTTGGAAGATGGCGGGAGTTCAAAGGGCGAACCTAACGTCTATTTGTAGGTTTTGCTTCTCAAGTTCGCCGACAAAAGATGGTATTGAGTCATGTTATACTCTTATGTGTGTGGTGGAGTTCTTGTTGTGTCCTAGTTCTCAAACGCCTAAGCGTAGGAGTGTATGTTCTAGCTCGTGTGTCTGTTAATTGTAGGGGTGTGCAAAACCGGAAATCGGAAATTTTCCGATCCGAAAATTCGGATATCCGGATTTTCGGAACCAACAAAATTGATTCCGTATCCATTCCGGAAAAACCGGAATTCCGAAAATTCGGATATCCGGAAAAACCGGGTCGGAAATCCGGATATCCGGTTCCGAATTATATACTAGAATTTTCTCTAAAATTTACACATATACCCTTAAAAACCGGATCGAAAAGTCGGAAAAATCCGGAAAACCGGAATTCCGGATTTTGTTTTCTTTAAAAATCCGGAATCCAATTTTTTAAAAATCCATTCCGTATCCGATCCGGTTTCCGGTTTAAAAAACGGATATTCGATCCGGTTTTTCCGGTTTTCAAAAATCTTAATCGGAATTCCGATTTTTCAGAACGGAATCGGAAAATTTCAGACCGGAAATTCGGAACCGTAAAATCTTGCACACCCCTAGTTAATTGTTATGTTAGGATGTATCAAGTAGGGCTGTACTAGGTTGCACTAAGACGGGTATGGGGACAAGAATCGGGAACGGGGTCGGGGACTGGAATCGGCAAAATTTAAAATTTTAGATACGGGTACGGCCGTATGGGTACGGCTAGATAATTAATTCTTATTTTTTAAATATTGTAAAATAAAACAATTGTTTAATGAAAAAAAAAACCTAAATGGGAAGATTTTTTTTGACAAGAAAAGGAAAGATAACTTTAAAGTTATCTAGCTTAAAAACCAGACCAGACCAGACTGCACCAGATCGGACCGTGTACACCCCTAGTGTCAAGTGTCATTTATTGTTCATATGTGCTTGGATAAAAAATAAATAAATAAAAATAAAGTCTTATTTTGTTAACTTGTGATATGCTTACAAAATTAAAATTGTGGTTAAAGCCTAAAGCACAACACATATGTCATATGTATTATGTCAATATTGACTTGTGCTAAGATTTTATTTGGGGGATTACGTCGTGCTTCATAGCAATTCAACCTATTATCATCTTTATTGAGATCTCATTTTAGATTAAAAAAATTGCAACGACTATATTTTCCTCCATCCATATAATCAAATTATACATTTAGGGCATGTATTGCTCAAAGCTTTGGTGGGTGTTTTATGGAGCTTAATATTTTTTGAATTATCTACAAAACTGAGAAGTGAGTGAGAATTAATAATGGATGCCATCATCTATAAAAGTATGCGACATGTTTAATATATTTGGGACATTTACATACATCGTGACCTTGAAAACATTTCTTCTATTTACATCATAGATGAGTATATAATATAACACTTGTATAGCAACCTTTACAAAATTCACCTACTTATGAATAAAATATGAAAAAAGTTTAAGTTACAAACTTAGAATTTTCCCAAGTACCCATTACTTTAATATACATTTCTTTTTTGCTCCTACGTCTACTATACTTGTATTTTTCTACATTAAAAGGAAAAATTCAATTCAAATCAAAAGATTCTCCCCTCCTACTATTTTTCAATCTTAATCTTCCATACATTTTCTGAATTTCTCTTATAGCATAATTGCCATCTCGCTTACCTCTAGAGTTTCCATCAAATTCCACCATAGCTTGAGCTCTAGCAATCACATCCACTTGTTCAACATAATTTGATTGTTTTCCCTCAACTTCACCATGCATTGCCTTAATTATCGTTTTTATAGCCTTAGTAGGAGAAACCCTGTGTGATATCATAATCTCACTAACTTCGGCCGGGCTTAACCGTGACCCGTTCTGTAAAAACAAATCCTCCACTTGACTAAATAGTTTATGTTCTTTCACACCCAAATGACTCGAAGCCAAAGCTTTGAACCCATCAAAATCACAAAATGGGAAATGAATATGGACATCAACGCGGCCTGGTCGTAAAATCAAAGGATCAATATGGTCTTTACAATTCATTGTAATAACCATTACCCTTTCTTCACCACAACTTGATACAACACCGTCCATAAAATTCAAGATTGTTGATAAACTCACACTATTCGACTTTCCCATTAAGTACCAATCCAAATTTTCAACCAAAACCAATGCTTTTCTTGTGGTTTGCATCAAGAGTGTCTTCAAATCCGAGCCACTTGATAAGCTCGATAAGTCAATATCATAAAGATCGTATGATAAAAATTTTGCCATTGCGGCTGCAAAGCTAGACTTGCCCGTCCCTGATCCACCATATAGTAAATAACTTCGCCTCCAAACATGTCCAATTTTGTTGTAGTATTGCTTGGACTTCAAAAACAGCTCAAGATCACTCTTAACCTTGCTCTTAATATCATTACCCAGAACAATATTATCTAACAAAGATGGATGAGCCAAAGGAAATGATCTCCACTGTAGATTATTATGCCCTTCATTGCCCGCTGAAGGGTTGAGATAGACCCTCAACTCCTTTTTCTTTTGCTCAATTTCATCTACTACTTTGTAGATATGTTGAATATAAGGGAGCAAAATTCTCTTCTTATCCTTGGATCTTATCTTCATCACAAGCTCACCTCCATGATCATTTTCACGTTCTTTATTATACAGCCAAATGATTTTCGCACGTAAAAATGTATCCAAAACGTACCCTTTAGAGTCCAAGGACACGAAAATATCACCAGGTTTATCTCCAGAGTAAAGAAGAGCACAGCCTGAATCTTCCAAAGAAGGCAGCGATTTTATGTAGGTGAAAATCTTTCGAAATAGGGGGTTTTCTTGGGAATGATCATTGTATTGTGGGATTTTGTACTGATTGTAGATATGAAATTGGTTTAGGAGAAAGGTAATGCTCTTGCCAGTGATTTGAACAAGAGAAGTATGATACAAGAAACGTAGTAGTAAAAAGGTGGCTACTAAAAATACCACAAACCAAATTAGGATTGTGAATATTGGCATCATTTTTGGGGCGTTGGAACTTTAGGTTTTACACTTAAGTTAAGGACTATGTATATATTTATGTCATTAAAAAAGCGGTCAATAAAGGGAATTGAAAAATATGAATACAAAATTATAACAAGTCAATAGAACACGGAGTTGCAAAGACATATTTGGCAAGTAGCATCAAAAATATGACTAAAAAGATAACACCAAATTAACAATGACGTAGATTAGTTGAGAATCAAAATGTTGTTCAAAGTTTAGCAAAGTGAAGGAAGATTATTCCAATTTTAAGGTGTTGGTTTATGAAAAAGTAGTATTAGTATGTTATTGTTAGGCAAGAAGATGAAGAATGGTAGATCGTTGATGTGGTTTTTTAGTAGTTTTTCCGTGTGAAATAGATAAGTCATATTTCATAAATGTCTCACTTTGACACCTGAAACCTTAAACTATGCCCTTTTGTTTAGGGTGGTAGTTACTAGTTACAAATGAACTATCACCTAAGCATGCAAAAGTAGCGCTCCCTTGTCTCCCTCCGCCTCAAATCAGTCGTCACATCTTTTGAACCCCTAGCAATAAAGAGTAAATGTTTTTCACCCTTTGTTTAGGGTTGGAAATAAACAACAAATTTTATTATCATGAAATTTTCAAGGAATACATAATATGAGCCGTTAGTCCATAAGTGTCATCTCCGAAGTAGATTAAGGATTCCGGGTATCATACCCTCAAACGAGAAAAACTAATACAGTTTGAACCTGCAATACATTTGATTTTTCTACAGAGGTGCATAGACAATCAATAGAACAAATGTACACAGGGAAGAGTTTTGCTTTGACTTCAAAAACTTGAAGAATTCGACAGGGATATATAGTCATTTTTGACAGGCAAAACCAGCTTCACTTGAAATGAGAGGCAGACAATTATTCACTTACATTACAGATATTAATGAATTTCTGGACTGCATTATGATACTGTGTTCCCTGTAATTATAATTCAAATGTTATTATGTAAGTTAAGAATTCAGTAAAGCTCAAAAAAGCAAATAGAGTGAATTCTAGTTCCTCAGCATCTCATGAACTCACCTATCTTCATAAATTATAAGTATGGCTACTTAAGGCTTCAAGGGTGTTTCCAAAATTATATGACAAAATTCTGAGGAGTCTTACTCCAAAACGCTTTTTGTTTAATACTATAGCCTCCATTATTTACCCCATACAGTGGCAATTCTGGCAAAAGTTCCTGCTATCTCATCTGCTACTTCTATGTCCTAATCACAAGCTCGATCTCTTTAGTTAGTGTCCTTTCTTAAAAAGTTAAAAGATGCCTTAAGCCCATTCAAATAAAGTTATTGTCCAGTAATTAAAATAGCCTCTCTGAGGAGAGATTTATACAGTTGCCCCTCATATAAAGCCTTCAGAGAACAGTGGAGCCTTGGCCGCTGATTTGGTTCAACTGAATGGTTTTATGCATTACAGTCGCGCCTTGAACAAGGCATCAGCTTACATACCTCAGGTATAAAGGACAAATAAGGGATTTAAATGTTACCTCTATCCAAAATCAGTCTTCACATTTCACAAAATAGTGTTATGTCATGATTAGATTTCTAAAATGTTCCTTCTTAATTCAAGGGTGACAGAGCGTGAACAGTTATGAAGGATCTTTAGTTTAATAATCAACTCAAAAATCTTGAATATGAGACTAAGAGTTGGATCAAAGAGGGAGTAAAAATAATCACCAATTGCGAGGCATACTAAGAAACAATGACATACCTCCCAATATAGCTGATTGCAGTCCATACATTGCCAGAATTCTATGTTCTTATTGAACAGACAATTAGGAATCTTCTGAAAACCCTTAGCAGCTTCAATAGCCTCCTCTGTTGACAGTGGTTTTTGAATAAATCTGCCGTTGCATTTTGTGCACCTTGACATTAGCTGGTCCTCGGAAATTTTTAGCTGAAATGTTTGAATAATCTGTGTAAAAACAGCTTATTATCAGGCCGCTGAAGAAATCGCCTATAAATCATTGCACAAGACAGGCACAGAACTTCACAAAAAAAAAAGTGCTGCAATGATTCAATGTTCTACTACTACTTCCATTTTCAAATTCAGGGAGGAGTATATTTAACAGCTTGATCATTAATATGACAACAAAAGCTAAACTAACAGCAAATAAGGTGCACTAAAGCACCGAAAGTTGAGAAACAATTACAAATAGGCAGCATGGTTAACCTTTGATTTTTCAATGAAATACATGCAAATTGTTAAGCCATCCATAGCTCTTATACAAGACTTGATTCCCAATAACCAGTATGTGCATTCTGGTTTCAAGAAAATGTTCACTTAAATTTTCCAGGACAATGTGATGCTCATTCACGAATTAGATTATGTGTTACCTCAGTCAGCTGTTCGTTCTTGAGAAGGCTCTTCACTCTGTATATTTGATTATTTAACAGATACTCATGCCTCAACAATTTAGCATCCCGAGTTAAGATCACTCTTTTCTCCTTGTGTGCCTGCTCTATTAGGTCTCTGGAAAAAGATGAAATGAATATTTTATAACAGAACTCTTCGTGTATAACATCTCGTACAGAACTCGCAAGCTATTTGAGACTTTTACCTACTCTCAGGCTTTTTTGAGTAGGGGATCGCGGCATCAATTCCGACGCAACGTAAATGTTTTGCCAATCCTTCGACCTGAAGGAGAAAAGCACAAGTTTCTTTTATGTGTGCCCAAATATGAAGCTAACCCATAAGCCTTCAACAACACCCATTCCCAACTTACACACACAATTTTCAAAAGGCAACACGGAATTTTAGAACAAAACTGATAAAAGTTTCATAAAACAACATGACACGAGCTATATGTAACAATCATTTTACCTGAAAGAAAAAAGGCACGAGTTTCTTTTATGTGTGCCCATATACAAAAGTACGAAACTAACCCCAGCAGCTTTAACAATGACCCCTTTCCAACTCACACATAATTTTTAAAAAGTCACCTGGGAATTCAAGGGAGGGGGTTGAGGGTGGAATTCAGAAGGAATCTACTACGTAATAAAAGGTTCATAAAAGACACGACACAAGCAATGTGACCACCTTTCAAATACTAGAGAAGAATGACTTACCATTACATCACAGAGAAACTTTGGGCATCCATCGCCTGCATTCAATACTTCCCATGGCGGAGGACCTTGCCAATCATCAACACCATCTGCAGCTTTGTGTTTTAGGTTCAAACTCAGTTTAGGTTGTTTCTTCCCCTTCTTTTTGGAATTCCTAGGTTTCCTGTCCGACTCCTTCAGCAAGATTTTACTGCCATAGTTGGAAATAATTCTTGAAAGGCACTCTCCCAAGGGCATAATTTCTCTGCATGATGAGTCAGAAACAACTGCATCCACGGAAAGCTCACTTTCGAAGAATTCAGAAGCAGTTGTTGCTCTAACAATACTTGAAGCTTCACTTATTCTGCTACTTACTATCCTCTCGCAAAAGGCTGGCCTCTCAAGAACTTCAGTCAAACCAAGACTCAGTCGAGGGAAACCAAGCACATTATCATCAGTTACGGATGCCCCTGCTGCAGAAGTGCAGAACCAACAAAAGGATTATACAATGTCAGGCCCCTTTTCCAAGGACACACACATACCAGAGTACAATTTTATACACTGTTTCTCCACTACCAATTGAAAATAATAACATCCATATCCAAAAAGATATAGCAGCAGGAAAAAACTTTCAGGGACAACACGTGTACAATAGTACATACTAAATTACAACACAGCAAATACAAACAAATAAACAGAGATCATATTGCACAGCTTATCGTGAATTTTTTTGACAGATTATTTTCCCCTCACCTAATAATCATCGCACATACCTTTCCCATGATAGAATTGCCCAAATGACCACAACATCAAATCCATCAAATTATTTGTTTCTCTGCTGTACGAGAAGTAATGAAGGTGTTATCGCAGAAAATCTAGGCCATGCAGGACTGATTTAACATGATGTGAAGGTATGTCTAGCTTCAATGCACTATCAGAGTCAAAAGTAAAACTGGAACAACTCTAAAGCGCTCTATAAGACCTTTCTTAAATCAACTTCTACAAAACTTTGGACTTCTGAATAAGAAGTAGAAGAGAAATATAAATGTAGAGCACCAAATGAGGTGAAAAAAGAACCTCATGAAATAAGTAACTTTGGAAAGAGCAAGAAGAATGAAGTACCAGGCTTGACGGACCTTCTTTGTCAACCTTGGATTGAAAGATAGCAAAAATATCTAGTAGACAGTGAGCGTCCAACGCTGCATATGTTTTTTGCTCCTCCGTAAGAGGGCGTTGAGACCAATCACTGCATTGAAGTTCCTGATGAAGTTCCAGCAGAATAAGTAAATAAAAAACTGACAAACTCTTTCTTCGATCAGCAAAAAGGGGATCATTTAATCGTATGTAAGCAAATAAACCTGAAGATTTCCTACAGCAGCTAGCAGTTGTCACTTCATGATTGAAACACACTCAGCTCAAAGCAAAGATTACAAATAATTCCCTAACAAGCTGGATAGAGGTCAATTTATGTGGTGCAAGCACATAGGAACAATAGTACATAAACTAGATTATCAGAAGTCTATTTAGAGTTATTCAAGGGCTATGATTGAAATGAAGAGTCGAAATACTTCATTTCAGATCCAGGTAAGATCAATTAGTGTATGGAAATAGTATACTGGATTACTGGATGTTGCTCAGATCAAGATAATCAGTCGTCAAAACAATTTAAATTTCCAACCTGTAGTCATTATACAAACAAAGAGAATGATCCCAATAAACTCATGACACTCTTCCCATAGAAGACAACACTATCAAATTCTGAATTCCAAATGATGGGGTTGGCTACATGAATCATGTTAAATCTCTTGTGCATCATACAAAGAAATACTGGACAAAAGTTCAAAAAAAAAAGTAAGGAAAGAAAATTTAATCAATAGTTGCTCTCTTGGTTGAATAGCAACGGATGTTTTGGAGGACCCTAGTCTCATTTAAAACTTAGGTTTTTTAGGCATAACCTAGAATAATAAGATGGAAAATAATTTTCTCCCACTTTCAAATTTGAACATCATCATCAAAATCAATACTCATTCTGTAAAGTCATCTACATAAATTCTTCTTCTTCATTCATTTCTATTCAAAGCCGAATAAGGTGGAAAACCCAACCTCTTCATGTCTTTTTAAACTCCTATCATCCAAGTCCTCTTTGGTCTCCCCTACCTCTACGGAGATCCTTGTCAACCCAACCCTCTATCCTTTAAGCCGGTGCATCTCTTGATCTTCTTTCCTTATGTCCAAACAACCGTTACTAAATCTGTTGTAATTTCTCCTGAATATCGACAACTCTAACTTTTTTCCTTCTTTCTAATATCTTCATTTCATATTTTTTTTTCCTTCAAAGTGTTACCACGCATCCACCTCAACATATGCATTTGTTAGTACGCTCGTTCTTAGTTCAATCGCACCTCATAGGCACATTTTGATCGCACAACAAAACAATTGCTCCTCTCCATTTAAGGAGACCGGCTTTAATTCGATGGGTTACATCTTGGTCAATATATCCATTCGATCTAAGATACTTACATCACTCACTAGCCATTAGTTCCTTGCCGTCCAAAGTTAACACATCCTTGCTCCGTCTTCTCTGAGTACTAAAATGGCACTCCATGTACTCTGTTTTACTTGGATTAAATCTAAACCCATGAGCTTCTAATTTTTGTCTCCGTTGCTCTACCTTATCATTAACCTCGGACTAGTCTCATCCACCAATACATTATCGTCCCCAAACAATGGTGCCTCATCTTGAACGGACATAAATATTAATACTTCCTTCTCATAGAAAGCTACCTCAAACTTATCAACAACATAAATGTTTCCTTGTCTCAATTTTATGGTACACCAAAAGACTATACTCAAAGCCTCAAAACATAAGGGCATAAGTGGTATGGCAGGTTTGTTGTATATTATCAATTACATCTTCAATAAGAATCACTAATACTTGGTGGACATCTTGATTTAGGTTCATCCACATACATCAATCTTTGAAAGGTCCATTCCATCTACATATAAAACGCTAGTTAAAATAAAAATCCTTAGGTGTTTCCAGGTAAACTTGCATGCACAACTAAGTACTAACACAAGGCTAATTTCTCCTCGTTGCGCCCTCTGGATGAACAGCAAAAACCCCAATCCATAGGAGTGCCAAAGAACATCAAGCAAGTCTTATAGACTTATCGTAAAGAGGTAAGAGGGACCTGAATCATTAATTACTGTGTTAAGCAGTCACTAGCAATCACTGCGTTAAGCAGACAGTAACAAGAACTCATGTTTGACCATCTGTTAAAATTGGAAATTTCCGGCGACGTTTGGATGTTTTGAACCAAAATGAAAAATGACCCTCGCCCATAACTAAGTGCCAAATAAATGATAAGGGTGACTGAGGAATTATTAAGAGCCAAGTAACACAGACAATCAGCAGAGTGATAGGCCAAACAGCATTGCATAATCACCTAAATGAACACAAACAAAGACAAATCCAAATTTTAGATCCATGACCATTGGTCCATTGCAACAGATATGAGAAAATTAAGCAAAAGAACAAATTCAGACACATAATTTAGCGAGGTTAACCAAACAAATGTGGCTATGACCACAAATCCTAAAGACATATTATTAATTCTACTACATGGGAGGTGGATACAAAGTGCAAGTCTCGTGACAATCAATGGAAATGGGTTTATTGATAGTGCCAAATATAATGTATTAGAGAACAAGTAATAACACCAAAGCCACCAAAGCCATCCTACACACTAAAAGACATAACTTTTCGAATCAACACGTATAGGACTATGGATTCGACAAACGTAACTCACCTTTGAAAGAGAAATCCCCAACAATTCTTCGCAAATGCTTGCTAAACTCTTGGTATTCTTCCCAATTTTCCTCCCGGATTTCCATTGTTGTAAGTAATGATATATGCTAGATATGTCTATGAATGGTTCAACCTACACAACGTCAAACATTCATAAGCAAAGTAGAATAACCCAACAGCTACATCATAAACTTCTCAAATGTCAGCCGAAGTGTAAACAAGTAAACAGATAACGAAATATGGATATAATCAAAATGTAAAAAATTAACCATTAAAATGAGCATAGTAAACAAGTATAAACATTCAGAAATTAAAGATGCAAACTTTATCAATTATCACCAATTATTATAAAATTTAGAAGGTGACCCATGAAAGTTAATACAAAAGGGTAACCTTAATTGAAGTTAACAAATTTAACCCATATCCACAACCACATTCAGCAAATTAGAAGATAAAAACAATAAACAAGTATAAAATTTCAGTAATTAAAGATGCAAATCATCAATTATCACAAATTAAATTTAGAGGAAAACCCATAAAAATAAACTAAAAAGGGTATTAAAAAACACAACTTACCAAATCAAACCCATTACCACAACCAAATTCAGCAAAAGTAGAAGACAAAAACACTAAATCCTGCTTAAACCGAAACCCCAATTTCAGAACATTGTAATCAACAAACATCTGCTTCAATCGAGGGTAGATTAGGTCAAGAGGGATTGACTGCAAATCAACGAGAAAAACGACCTGAGTCGAGTTGACCGAGTCATGGGGTGGTGACTCAGTGAGTTGGCAAGCGAGTTGGAGGAGAGTGATGGTTGGGAAAGAGGGGAGGTGATTGGAGGTGGGTAGTTGGGTGGTTGATGGAGGAGATAGAGTGGTTGGTTTCCATTCGGCGTCTAGGGCGATGAGAGAGGAGTGAGTTAGTGCCCAACTCAGGAGGGTGAACTCGGGCGAGTTGGGTGTGATGACACAGTGGATCGGTGGTGGTTTGGAGTTTGGATTTGGGGTGTCCATTAAACTATTACTATTATCGTTTTTGTCGGAGAGCTCCCAAGGTGTTAAAATTCGGATGTTTAGTAAAGATAAATGGGACCTATATTGATTACATAGTTTTTTTAATCAGGGTTTTAGCAGTTTTACCTATCATCTTCAATAATTACAAAGTTAAAGAGGGGAATACTCAATAAAAAAAAAAAATAGGGTTTTTCAATATTGTGCCTGAGGTATTGGGTTTTATACGTTGTGCTCTTTCAAATTAAAACTTTCACGTGGTGTCCCAAAGGTTCAATTAGTTACTATATCATGACCTTGTACTTACAAAAATATTAAATGCGTATAAATTATTTGTTGTATAAACCATAGTGCTCATAGTGAACTTTAATTGTAAGGAAAATTGTAAGAGTATGGGCCATGAACAAAGGCATATGAGCAACCAAATTGAGATTGAAATTGTAACATTTTTAACGAAAAGGTCATGACTTAGTCACTTAAAGAATTTTAGGGGCACCATGTAGAAGTTTTAATTTGGAAGGACACAACGTAGAAAACCCAATATCTCAGAGGCACCATGTAGAAAAATCCAAAAAAATATATTGACTTCCATAATTAATCTACGCAACCTAATCAACAACTTGATGTCCTTTACAGGGGACATATGAGCAATAAACACATATTAAAATCCAATTATATATGTTAAGCATGTTGATGAATAGATTTTCCTTTTTATTCATGGTATAATTTCACTCGTACCCCATATTAAATTTGAAACCTTGGCTCCGCCACTGATAACTTCTAACTTATAAAGGAAAAATTCGCGAAAATAATACGATTTTTGGACGGTCACCTAATAAAAGACTCAATTTTCGATTTCCCAATTTTAGTCCAAACTTTGCACATGATTTTCTGTTTTTGCACCCTAATTAAATTTAACCTACAAAATTAAGTGAACATATCTAATAGCCGATGGAATTTTGTTTTTCCTTGCATTGAATTCTCTTTTTCCTTAAACTCCCTCACATCCATCTCTCTTGCTATATAATTTTGTATCCTTCTGATAAGTTGATATTTTATATGTATTTTACCCCCGATCCCGGTTGATTCTTAGCTCTAATACGGCTCTTTTGAGCCATTTCTACTAACTTTTGCTATTTCGAGTGTTTGTTGTGCTTTTTATTAGATTTTTCAGGAATCGATGATTTATCGTTGTTTTCCGAGCCTTTTGAAGCACTTGAAGAAGTTAGTAAAGAGTTGAAGTCATTTGGGAAGCTAAACTGAAGACTAGAAGTGTTAAAACGAAGAATTAAAGAGGCAATTAAGGAAGAACGAGCGAAAACCGAGAAACGAAGTAAATTTGGCTAACCGCCCGGGTCGGAGCTGTGTGCCCGGGTGAGGGCTGCACGCCCGGGTAGCCCGGGCGGGTGGCTCTAAAGGCCCAAAATCACGCTTTTTCTTGATTAACCTATGTACTTAAGTGTTTTCCGGGGAATTAGTCGGGGATTACGCCTCTTTTTATTTTAAAATCCTAGTTTTACTTCAAAATTCTCTCAAAGTGTAAAACTCTATTCAATCATTCAATCAATAATATTCAGGTTCTATTTTATTCTCAATTCTTGTTTTTAGTTATGTTTATTATTATTTTTAAATTATGTTCTTAATTTTCGTAGTTTTATGTTTAGATTTAATTTTCTTAATTTTTGTTAGTTTTGTTTAGTTTAATCATGTTTAGTATTTTAATTACTTTCATTGTTTTAGTTTCTGTTTCTTTAATTATGAGTGAGTAGTTCCTTTTCTAGGACTAGGGGATCCATGGATTAATTGGTGATGTGTTGCTCCTAATTATTAGTTTAACTATTAATTTGCTTGAATTCTTATTGTCAATTACTATTGCTTTCAATTAAATACTGGCCAGGTTTAGTTGTTAGTTTGATATTGTTGAAATCGATGCCGAGAGGTAAGATTACCACAATTAGATCATAAGGGCAATAGGCAAAACGAGTCTAAGTGAGCGAGAGCCATTAGAGGAGTTTTGAAGGGGACTAGATTCGAGAGAATTAGTGGACCTTAATTCAAGGAAATTGATAATATAATTAATTATTTGTGTGCAAATTCACTGGTTAATCTGTGGTGAACCGATGTCCTAGGTTTAGTTATTAATTAATCCTCTTAATAAATTTAGCTCTAATTCTAGTTAATTTCTTAGTCACAATCGTCACTCAAAGGCCCTTTACACGGTTTAGACTTTTTATAACTAATAGATTTAATTGCTTCCCTGTGGATTCGATCCCTACTTCCCTAGCTATATTAGTTAGAGTGGTTAGGTTTATTTTTGATAGGTGTGCGATAGCCTCATCACCTTCCATCTCTCTCATCTCTCTTCCCATTACAACCTTACATTTTCCTTCCACTCCTCTATTTCACCTCCTTCACTCCCTCAAAAACCCACCACAAACCACCACTAGAACAATCGTATGAGCCCAACGTAAAGGCCCACACCCACCACCGCAAAGGCACAACCAAGCTCTGACTGAGGAAGCAAGACAAAGACGCATACCTTAAGATCTATTCTCCTGAACACCACCATAACGCCGCCGCTAACCGCTTTCTCGCTTTTTCATTGTTTTTCGATTTTCTAATGCGAAATAAAATTAACATTTTTTGTTTTGTTTGGTCGTATTCAACGTGATTTGATTCGGACAATGTTTTGTAAATCGTTGACAATAACGCCGAAGAAATTGATTGACATTCAATTCATTTCGATTGAAATTATTTGAGTTTTTGTGTTGTTGTTTAATTGGTTAGTAATAATTGAAATCTGTATGCTAAATTGAGTCGAGTTGACCGGAGCTTGAGTTCTCTCAAGTATTCGATAACTAGTAATAGCTCTAAAAGCAACACTAATGTTCAAACACCACCACAAGTACCAACAGCAAGCAACAATTGTGATGATTGTGAAATATTGAGCAATAAAGTGATAATCACGAGTTGATTAGTGGTAGTAATGGACAAATCAATTGCAAGATTGTTTTATTCTTATATTTTATTTAGTTGATTAGTTTGTCATATGATAATTACCTAGTTATTTTATTCTTATATTTTACCCCCTTTTCTGGTTTATTTTAACTCTAACCTATACTCTACGAAGCTATTTTGGCTAACATTTGGTTGTATGGAGTTGTTTGTGCTTGTTAATAACTTTTTGCAGGATTTCGGTGTTTTTTGCATTGATTCCGAGGCAATCATATGAGTTATAACTAGATACTGAAAGCCATGGGTTAGAATTGAAGTACTCAGGAAGCTATGACGAAGCCTGGAGTAGCTAAAGGACGAGCTGACTTGATTTAGGCGAAAAAGTCATTTCGTCTGGGCAGTCGGGCGGATTTCGCCCGGGCGGAATTTACTTAGCATTTTTCAAGAAGATGGGGCGAAAACACTGATCACGCCCAATCTGGCGGATTTCGCCCGAGCGTCGGGCGGATTGCTTCCAAGGCCAAAATCACTCGCTTCGTGAGCCCGATCGGGCGGATTTTGCCCGGTTGGTCGGGCGGTTTGTTCGGAGCCCGTTTTTCACTTCTTTTTAGCTCGAGCATTGTACTTTTCATATATATAGTTCTTGTGTTAGGTTTTTTTTGGGGGAAGACATTAGATTAGAGATTATTTTTCTCCTTAGGGTTTTTCATTCAGTTTCTCTCTAGAACTCACTTTTGTCAAAATTTAATCATTCATTCAATACAATCGCAATTTCAGGTTCTTCTTTATTTCGTCTCTTGTTTTTATTAGTTTAATTATTTCTCTTAGTTATAATTGTTAGTAGTATTTTAATTTTAGATCCTGTTTTTGTCTTAGTTCTTGCTTTTGAGTTATTTTTGTTCTTGTTAATTAGTTTAATTGTTGTAGTCATGTTTTCAGTTCCAGTTCTTATGATTAAATTGGTTCCTTTAGTTTCTATTATGCGTGAGTAGTTCACTTTCTAGGACTAGGGGATCCATGGATTGATCTTGATGCTTTGTTCATAATTGTTAGTTTGGTTATTAATATACTTGAATTCCTGTTGTCAACTTTTATTGCTTTCAGTTAAATACTGGTCAGGTTTAATTGTTAGTTTGATATTGTTGAAATCGATGCCGAGAGGTAAGATTACACAATTAGATCATAAGGACAATAGGCAAATCGAGTCTAAGTGAGCGAGAGCCATTAGAGGAGTTTTGAAAGGGGCTAGATTCGAGAGAATTAGTGGACCTTAACTCAAGGAAACTGATAATCTATTAATTAGTTGTGTACATTTCATTTGTTAATCTGTGGTGAACCGATGTTCTAGGCTTAGTCATAAATTAATTTCCTTAATCGACTCAGTTCTAGTTTTAGTTAACTTTTTAGTCTTAATTCAACATTCAAAGGCCCTTTACACAGTCTAAACTTTTTAGAACTAATAGGTTTAATTGCTTCCCTGTGGATTCGATCCCTACTTCCCTAGCTATATTAGTTAGAGTGGTTAGGTTTATTTTTGATAGGTGTGCGATAGCCTCATCAAATTTTGGCGTCGTTGCCGGGGAGACAATTTTTAATTCTATTAGTCGGGTTTATACTGTTTTTTATTTATTTTCCTTAGTCTCAAAGAACTTTTTGGTTCTTTGAGACAGTTTCTCATTATTGCTCGGAGTTGCATATTGTGCAGGTTTATAGGTTTATGCAAAGCGACCACGAGCCTGACATTTCATTTTTCCTGAACCCGAGCAACTATTTTTGAAGCGGTTGAGACGTAGTAGACGCCGAATTTTTCTTCACCGATCCGTGGAGGAAATTGTTTCTAATTTGTCTCAGTTTTTCGAGTTCACCTTCAACCCGTTGTTTGAAGGGTATTTAGAGGTCGAAATGGCTGCCGAAGGAGAAGGACAGTGTAGAGGACCACCACCTCCACCACCGCCACCTGCGGCCCGTTCATTGAGAGACTATTCCTTGCCTAGTACGGAGTCTATGGCTAGAGGTTATTCAGTACCTGATACCGATGCTGCCAATTTTGAACTGAAACCGACTCTTGTGAATATGGTTGAACGAAATCAATTTTCAGGGACATTGAAGGAGGACCCGATTTTACATTTACAGAATTTTCTTCAATATTGTGATACTATTAAGCAAATGAACGTTTCTAAGGATTACATTAGGAGGAGAATGTTCCCATTTTCGTTGAGGACAAGGCTAGAACCTGGTTGAATGATCTTAATATGGCTACAATTACTTGTTGGGAAGACTTGTCTCTTGCTTTTCAGAGGAAGTACTATCCACCACAGAGAATTGCTTTATTGAGGAGTCAAATTACTAATTTTAATCAGGAAACAGATGAGTCACTTTATGATGCTTGGGAACGGTTCAAGGAGTTATTGAGAATGTGTCCTCATCATGGGCTTGAGAAGTGGTTTTTGGTTCAGTCATTCTACAATGGTTTGGGTAATGAGAGTAGAGTTTTGTTAGATTCTGCTGCTAATGGTCGATTCATGTACCAGGAGGACAATGCTGCATATGAACTGATTGATGAAATTGCCACTCATAATTCACAGTTTGGTAACCTTAGAGGGCATTCTAAGAAGGGTGGAAAACATGTAGTTGATGATAAGTATGAGAGTTTAGCTGCACAGATCAATGCAATAAGTCAGAAGCTTGATAAGATTGGTACTACAGCTCCTCCAACATCACCTGTAGCTGCACTTTCAGGATGCACTGACCCTTTCTGTGATTCCTGTGGTTCATTCGGTCATAGTTCCCAGTCACGTACCAGTTCAGTGGAGCAAGTGCGTGCCTTTCAAGCCTACAAGAACAACCCATTTTCCAATACATATAATCCAGGCTGGAAGGATCACTCATACTTTTCCTACAAGAACAATAGCAATGTACAGAATCCTCAACAAGCTATATCATCTCAGCAGGCACCCCAGCAGATGCAGAGATATGTACCACCATACCCACCAGGTTTCAGCAGGCCACCACTATCAGCATCACCATTGCCAGCTCAACATAGTCGTGAAATTTCAGAGCTGAAGAATATGATGTTGCAGATGCAGAAAAATATGGAGGCAATGCAGGCTCACAACAAGCACCTGGAGACTCAGATAGCTCAGATTGCACAATCAACTGCTCAAAGGCAACCAGGCCACCTTCCATCACAACCTACACCTACAGTATCACAAGTACCACAAAATTCCCCGAGGGACCATGTCAATGCCATTACTTTTAGGAGTGAAACTGCTTATGAGGGTCTGAAAATGCCTGCTGATGATGTTAATTATGATGTTGCAAGTGAAACTGCTTATATGTAAAAATTATGATAACTGAATACTAATAATGTACTCAGTAAGACGAACCAAACAAGACCTCATATGACTATATTATGTTATATATATTGAAAATATTTAAAAGATTCTCTCATTTTATGAATAGTGTTAGATTTCAAACATATCAAACATTTAGAAAAAGAGGGAGTACATTCTAATTTTGTGGTTTTAAGCAAATTTGCGATTTTCAGTGAATCAAGTTTGTTGAAAACAATATCATTTTATGCCTCATATATAGGAATCAAGTTTGTAAGATCAAGTTTGTTGAAAACGATATAACTTTTATAATTTTTTGTTATTCAAAATAGAAATATTAATATTGTAAGTTGTATATTGATCGAAAAAATTGTATTAGCAACTAAAAAAGTTGAAGGAAGTATTAGATTCTTGAAAAAATATACCAGTGTGCACTTAATAATTTTCAAAATGAACAATTGGTCAACAAGTTCGGTCTATGGTTAGAATTATTGTCCAATCCAAATCATATATTTTCGGTCTTTGAAATTTGAGACCAATCCAATTCATACTGGATTTTAGTCCAATTCAATTTAATTCACCTAAATCCGGTCTTACAAATTTGGATCCAATCAAATCCGAATTTTAGAGATATTTTTTTAAAAAAACAATTCCTGCTCAATATATTTGTAGTACTATGCAATAACTCACTAAAACAAATACTACACACACTTTGAAAGATGATGATAGAAAATTTTAGGATTTTGCTAACTTTTTGTCTTTTGGGCATAACTACTTAATAAGAAGTAGGCCTGAGGCCATTAAGGATTTAAGGTTTTATTACTATTCAGTCTAAAGTTCGGTGTACGGTCCACCGAGGGACCCAGTCCGAGTCCAAACCGAAAATAAAAAAAATAAAACAATTAACAATCCAAACCGTACCAAATTACAAAAAAATCCGATCAAAATTTACAAAATGATTTAGTTTGATTTGATCTTCAGTTTTAATCCGAATAACTTTCACCCTTACTTCTCCGAGCTTCAACCAAAGGTCCAAAACATAAAACTCATACTTTACCCGCCAAAACAGTTCCCGCCAAAAAAAACAAAACAAACAAACAAAACAAATTCTTCCCTCCAAAATCAAACATCTCTTATACCCTCAAAACAACCCCATTTACCACCACCACACTCATCTCAACCCCATTTCACCTCACTCTCACATTTTCCTTCAATCGCCATGGCTTCCGCTGCGGTACGCCACCGAATCGGTGCATCGAAACCCGACTACCAACTCCAATCTCGACCATCAAAATCACCAAAAACGTCAGATTCAGGCTACGATGACGTCATCTGCCAGGAGTGTGGATCCGGTGAAAATGCTCCTGATTTATTGCTTTGCGACGGTTGCGATTTCGGCTACCATTTGTATTGCCTTAAGCCTATCCTTGTTGCTGTTCCTAAAGGAACTTGGTATTGCCCTCATTGTTCTGGTGACAAAAAGCTCAAGAGTATGGTTCTTCAATTTTATTTTATTTTAATTAATTTAATCAGTATTTTTGTGGGTTTTGGATGTATGTTAATGGGATTTTTTTTTTTTTGGGTATGTTATGAAATTATTTGGTTAGAAATTTGTGGGTTTTGGGGATAAATTAGATTTGATTGGTGAAGTTAATTAGATTTGTTGTTTATATGAGAAATCATTGATCTATTTTTCTGGGGTTTTGATATATTTGCAATGAATTAGCTTTGAAATTTGATGGTAGTGATTGTTTGTTGCAATGTGATATTTGGTCTGAATTGAATGTTAGGGCCTTAAATTATATATAATTGACTCAGTTATTCTATTTGACACTTAAAAAAATTACAAGCTTCTTATGAGCAATGATTAATCTCTTCCAATTTGATCATGTGCAGGATTCCCATTAGTCCAAACCACGATTATCGACTTCTTTAGAATTCAAAAGTCAGTTGCAGAAGTTGAAAAGCCAATGTCAGGTTAGATAACCAAATTCTGTTTGTGTTGCACTTGTGTATTTAGATAAATTGGGACTTATTAGACTGTCCTTTTGTTGCAGATATTCGCAAAAGGAAGAAGCGGACAAGTAGTTTAGTGGTATCCAAAAAAAAGAGCAGAAAGTTGCTGCCCTTCATTCCAACTGAAGATCCTTATAGGAGAATGGAGCAAATGGCTTCTTTAGCTACTGCATTAATGGAAACCGGGACTGTGTTTAGCAATGAGCTCACTTATGTCCATGGCATGGCTCCTAGATCAGCAAATCGTGCTGCTTATGAGAAGGGGGGGATGCAGGTAATGTGTGCATTATTAGTGAGGTTTTATTGTGGGTTACATTTGTATTGCTTTGGTGCTAATAAGCTTTTTGCTAATTTCCCAAGTCGAATGCTTTCAATGATGGACATGTAAACTGTTTAATTTCTGTGAACATGTAGTTAAGCTTCAAATCCATTTTTGAGAATTATTGGGAATAAAAGACTGAACAATCAATCACGCAAACTGCAAGTAGAGCGTAGAGATGCCTTGAATACAAGTAGCTAGCTCATCTACAGATTCTTTATTTGGGTTGAAACTTTCCCAAGTATAGTTGGTGTTTCTATTCAAAGCAACCATCCAAATATTTTACAACGGATCCAAATGTTATTGAGGATGTGAAATATTAGTCTTATGCCAAATCAGATATTGTTTTTTTTGGCCAATCACTGCTTGTTGTGATCAAAGTGGTTTCACTGATTATTTGTCTTCAAATTGATCTAGGTCATGTCAAAAGAAGACATTGAAACCTTATTTTTGTGCAAAAAAATGATGGCAAGAGGGGAATGGCCTCCGCTTCTAGTTGTCTTTGATCCTAAAGAAGGGTAAGTAGACCTTTACACACTTCGATTGATGCACACTGTTAAGTATTGAGGCATAGAAGCAGTATCGATTTACAATTAGATTCAATGAAACAGGTTCACAGTGCAGGCAGATAGATCCATCAGGGACTTGACTATCATCACAGAATATGTTGGAGATGTTGATTTCCTGAGGAATCGTGAAAGTGATGATGGAGATAGTATGATGACGTTGCTTTATGCTAGTAATCCTTCACGAAGCCTTGTTGTCTGCCCTGACAAATGTAGTAATATTGCACGTTTTGTCAATGGCATCAACAACTTCACTCCGTAAGCTCTCTTGCTTGCTAACTTGTTTTTCTTTCTTTGTTGATCAAGCTGTGTTTGGTAAAAGGAAAACACCATAAAGTGAAGTTAATGTATTTCAACAATGTCATTTTCTGAAGGAAAAACTGTTTTCATTTTCTCCTATGATAAAACTTTTGTAGACATAGGAATATTACCGAGTACTTGCACTTAGCTACAAACAAAATGGAGGAAGCCTTTTCCCCTTTATATATGAAATTCTTTACTCTCTTTGAGTTCAGACCCACTATAACTTCAAGTTCAGAAACGTCTTTCATTTAGTTTAATCATGTGATTCTATCATCTAGACTTGTATCATAGTTCGTCGCTAGCTGATTTATTTTTTATTGCTTGTGATGCAGGGAGGGGAAAAAGAAGCAGAACCTAAAGTGTGTCAGATATGACATCGGTGGTGAATGCAGAGTTTTGCTGATTGCAAATAGGGATATACGCAAAGGAGAAAGATTGTATTATGACTATAATGGACTCGAACATGAATATCCAACTGAACATTTTGTATGACATACAAACATCTCCCTTATAGGCTTTGTTTCTGTTATTCCTAACAAAGATAGACGAATGAATTATGTCTGACCTTATAATCCCTGATGTGCCAAGCCAAGCTGTACGATGTAAACTGTAAATGTAATTTTTAGGTATCTTTGTTCGTGCACATCAGTTTATATGTAGATTGTAGAGCTGCATTTTTCCGAGGAAACTTTTCAATCATCAAAGATGCAATAAATTTCGCACTTGAGTTCCAATTTCGATATATCAGGTGGTTCAGTCGAATGGAGTCTGATTTTGCAGTCTGGAAGTGACATTCCTCACTAGCTTGTACTACAATGCTGATGATTAGTTCAATATCTAGATTTATCTCACTTGAGAGATCAACAACACTTGCAAGTTTCAGTGAGATCTAATCCCTTACTAATCTCGCTTGCTAAGGAAAAAATGACAATTATGCTAAAATTACCGGTACACAAAAATAAAGAGTCGAATACAGCTCCATATTGACTTGACACAACCTATACTTTTCCAACAAACGAGGATAAGTTTCATAAGCATAAATCTAATAACTTAATACTACATCTGAATTTTCATGAAGCTTGTAATACTGTGATAACATCTTCCACATAGCTCATATAACTTGATGAGCTTGCAGACCCACCCAAACACTTGAACCAAAACCGCCTGAATCACTCCTCAAGTACAAATTCGAGCATACCCTTAGGCCTTAGTGTGTAAAGTAAATCGTCAAGGTCTCAAAATACACATGCTGATCCATACCCTTGTGTTATGAATTGCCTCAAAACATCTCAACCATTCTCTTAGGTAAAGCTAAGCAAAGCAATCAACTTCTTTGAAGCAAAATGTACATTGACAACCAGAAACTAACTGTCAATCCACACCAGGAAAACCTGATGTAGCTGTACTTGGGCTGAACTGAATTCAAACAAAACACAAATACACAGATCAAATGGCCCAATTTTTTACCAACATTAATGGGCTTTTCAGCCCAATTGACCCACCTACCACCATCGCCCCAACATATATATAAATAAACAATAATTTTTGTTTAAAAAAATGCATGGGATTCTAAAAGTTTGGTCCAACAATATGTTGACAAAGTTCTGAGATCAGCCTGAAATAGATTCAATTACATTCCAAATCTCAATGCCAAATGTCCAAATTATCATCTTTTGTGTACAAAATTTACAACCTCAAGACTTGTTCTTGTCATCACTACATTGGTTACTCAAGATTTAACAAGAAATTTTATAATTTTTTCCGGAAAAAATAAAAAATAAAAATTAAAGAGGTTTCAATTTGTCAGTCTAGTAGTCTAGGCTCACTTACTCACTTTACTTCTTGTTAGAAAATTTTCACCTTACTATTTACATTTATGCCACTACTCATTATAGGACCACCCTAACCTATGAAATATGTGTGTTATAGAACTGTAAAAATGTAACAATATAATGTTTAGGGTGGTCCAAATTAAATACGGAAATATTGAAAATGAAAATCATACAAAATGGCAAAAGAAAAAGGGCCCTTAAATTAAGAAAAATAATCAAGAAAAAGAGAGGGATTGTTGTTGTTTTTTTTTTGGTTTTTTTTGGTTTTTTTTTTTTTTTTTTGTCAACCAATTTTTTTCATTTTCAGAGCTTTGATTTTTGGTTATCAGATGTATCCCCACAAACTGTGGTCCAATGCACCTCACCTTCACCTTCACCTTCATTAGCTGGAAGGCATGGTTGCCATCAGATTAAAATCATATGGTCCTCAAAGTTTCTAAATGGGTCCCTAACTCCCTACATCATCAAAACCTTAAGTACTTTTTTCGTTGTTCATGTTTACTTGCTACATTTGTCAGTTTATATTTTATTATTGAAGTGTAATTTTAGGCAATAAGGCATAGTTATTTGCATAGAATAATATACAAATGAACCAATTAAATTTTTATATGATTACGTTTTTCATATAATTATGTTTCAGACTTTCAGCATGAATATAAATAATGCCGAAAGTTAACATATAGCAATAGAGTGGCATGTACATACTTGTCTTTGGGTGTTACAAGCAAGCTAAGAGGAGATTATCTGTCATAGGGAGTACCAAAGATTTTGTATCAGAATGAGAGAACTGTAACTGTAACCTCAAGGCAAGGTTGTGATTGCTTCATTTGGTCCCTCCCTTGTTAAACTACCCCTTTCTTTCTCGTTTAGGCCATATAGCCATCTATGTCAATTGTCCATTGACAATAACATAGGTTGCACAAGATTATGAAAATATCAAACAAAGCAAGGAGGATATTAGTATGATATTTAATGGATTCAATTGCAGTTCAGCTATTAGGTCTAATTGAAGTTATAAAAATCTAGTTGAATGTTATTACCAAGTCGGTTTGATTGAACTTATTAGAACTGAATATCTGACTGTAAGTTATTTATACTTATTGAACTTACAACTTGTTTTCGACAAATTGATATGAATTCACCCTCAATGTAACACTTCTTATTGAGAATAATCTAATTATGTAAATGTGAAGTGGTAAAGCAAATAGCATGTAGGAAATCTCTTAGAAATTAGTTGACATAGCAGTCAAAATAACCGAATAATTTAACTAAGGACCACACATATATATTAGACTCTCTGTATGAACAACAAGTTAGAGGCTAGTCAGTGTTTTAGACACAATAACTTAAGAAAAGGGTTTTGGAAAAGTGGACACCTCCACCGTAATGCTTATGATTTGATGTTCATATGATTTGCAACAACGATTGATAGCACCTTATGTAGTGATTTGTCACGTGCAAGCAGTGAACTAGATTAATGTATAAATTCTACTTATTTACCTTGTACGCGTAGAAGGATATTCAATTCATTAATCATTATTATCAAATTTATGATTTTACGTGTATGATATAGTGTTAAGGAATTTAACATGTCAGTATAACTTATCGATCAAAATCGTAAAACATGTAAGGGGAATTCTCTCATTATCTTCCTAGTGTTAAAGTGGTCCTATATATAATCATAATAAATGTTCCCCTTGTTTGGAATAAACTCATTAATCATATTCATTGTTTTTGCTGTTAGTTGTTGTTGGATGTGTCCTTGTGTTAGTTCTACAGTCTACACTTCTATTGTTTCTTTTTCAATATATTAATGCTGTGCCACTAAATAAGAATCAAAACCTTAAAATGACTGTAGTTATGTTATAGGATTAGGATTCATTATTATGTATGTATAATATTTTTATTATTATTATTTTTTTTTTTGTGCTAGTTACATTTGCATCAACTTTACCTTCTATATTATATTTTCTTTCCTTATGTAGTACGGAGTATGAATCAATTACTTCTTAATATCTTTCTTATGGAGTAATAAAATTTGATTTTTATCCGTGCTGTATAATGATATAAGATATTTAGAATTTGGCTCGTTTATCATCTCCCTTCCATGAATGTAGGAAAAAGGATTCCAGACTATGAGGCATAATTATTAGTATTACATAAGTACTTAACCAATTTCACGACTTCATGAGAGGGTTGCCATCTTATATGCATGAATGACATTATTCAGTTAACCGGAGTAAATCCATTGTTCTGTGAAATAGGAAATTACGATTTTAGGATGATGATGACTCCAATTTACAGGGTGGTGGTGACCCACTGACCCGGTTTTGTATTTTGATATGACCCTAACGCTTTGTCTGTACTCACCTAGGACAAGATATACTTCTATAAGGTACTCCATAGTCCGTACAATGCTAGTTGAATTTAACAATTTGTACCATAATGTTATATGGTACAATCAGTTATACCTTAATTAAAGTTAAAATTTGTTTATTTGATTTGAATCTTAATTTTTAGCTCATTACAAAACAAATAAACAAAATTTTCTTTCTTAGTTGTACCTAACAAGATATATATATACAATCGATTGTATAATACTAATTGTTATCAGCAATAATACTTACTCAGTAGTATTTTATTTGTATATTATTAGAGGTGATTAATATAATTACCCATTGAGTTATTTTGTCCAATAGTTTTAATATATAAATTCAATTGATACTCCAAGATGGAGATTGTCCTAAAAATAAAGATAAAAAGTGTGAAACTTAACCTATTATCGATATTCCAAGTTTTCAAGTTTCATTGTTTACTACTCCGTATCTTTTTTTTCTAATCATTCTTTCAACAACCAAGACCCTATTAAAATTTCATTTTATTTGTTCATTTTATTATCTCGGACCCTATATGAAAATAGAACAATGAAAACTAAAAGGAACACATAAAAGAATTGAATAAAGAGGAGAAAATAGAAACTAATTATAGAGAGACAAAGGAATATCAAGTTTAAACTTGAACAAAGCAAATAGAATTATAAATTTATAATTTCCACTTCTCAATCAAATAGACTTTGGTCGAACATTTGACACAAAAAAGAGACTGAATCGACTAGTACGGACTAATAATTCGTGTGTATATATATGTATATAGTGAATACAACTAAATAAAATACTAGTATAAATCACTATCAATCAATGCTTAGAAGAATGGGCAAGTCAGCACAAGTTAGTATATGATCATGCATGTACAATATACATTTTTATGAAAGTTCCAATTATTGATATAAAAGTCTATTAAAAAAAAATAGTTCACAATATATACATTCGATATATATCAAATATCATCATCGGACTATGTGAGCCACAAGCCTAAATTATTTGGATCAAATTTTCCTTACCAAAAAATAAATAAATAAATGAAATACAGACTATTTTTTAATATATATATATATATAATTTATTATCTATATTGTGGAAAATAAATAAATGAAATGAATAAAACAGTGGTGTAACACAATTTCTGAAAGGATACCTTTAAACCATACATTTTGGTCTCCTAAAAACCAAATAATCTCAGATTATATTTCCACGTTTCGAATCACAGCTCATACACTGGTCACCAACAAGCTACCGTGTTTAATTAGCTTGCTCTTTGGAATTGCTACCTTACAAACAATGTTACTTACCCACTAGCCAAATATACCACCAAATTCAAACCAATAATAATCATAATAACTTATACCAAGTAATTAACCTAGACTTAAAGAAACTATGTGTATCTAGAATTTGTTTAGTGATTTACTACCCATTGGCCTATAGTAATAAATCGTGTTAATGAACTAATGGGTGAAAAAGCGGAAATTTATAAAGAAAATTAAATTAGACAGTATAAAGATAAATCGACATCACTACAAGATCAAAGTAGACATTAATTTTCATTTTTGTATTCATAATTAATTTATTCGATCACATAATTAACCATTGTTCATAACGATTATCAAATTAATGAACCGTTAGAAATAAAAATATGATCGACATTAACCAATTTTAATTCCAATCAAACAAAATTCATGGATAAGCATTAAAGTATTGAACAATATCCTTTTATTTTAATTTTTTTTTTAACTATACTTTGATGGTTTTTTATTTTTTATAATGAATGCGGGACATTAATTTAGCCAATAACCATATACCTTACCTGGTTGTTACACTCTATTTTAAACTAAATGTTGTATTGGGTTAGGCGAGCCCGCAAGGTCCAACCATATTTTGCTTTGTAGGCCAGGTTAGATGAGTTGACTTAGTTTAATACTAGCTAATCTCTGAGCCATGCCCTGGTTAAATACAAATATCTTGAGAAAAAAACAATTTGGAAATAATTGCTGAAAAATTAGTGTAAATATAATAATAATAATAATAATAAATTAATAATAATAATAAAAGGTCCACATTACAATGCATTTTGCATGGAAAAATATATAGATATAGAGAGAGATATAAAAAATGAAATTATTCCCTAATTTCATGCAAGCTAATTAATCGAAGATGGATAGATAATATATAGATAGTTTTTGTGGGATACAAACGCACTAACATGTACAAACACTTTTTGACACAAATATTTCATTAGTAAACAAACGGTGTTAGAACATCTCTAATGGTTGAGTATAAAAATTCGCTTGCAAATTTAAAAAAATTTAAGCTACAAGCTCAATCATTATAGAGTAAAAAAGGTTGTAGGTCAAAATAAATCTTGTAGCTTTGTTGAGCTACAAAGTTTTTGGGTCTCATACAATTTATTTTACCTGTTTTTATAAGTTATAAAGGTTGTAGCTCATCATTACGGAAGGTTGTAGCTTGCAAACCTTGTAATGTAAAAATATTATGTAGCAAACAAAGCTACAAGGTTTGCAGCTTACCATTGGAGATGCTCTTACCCAATAATTTTTCTAAGAAAAAAATTATTCCGTTTAATAATCATTAAAAACAATATTATTGGAAGTGTTGAAGCATCACAATCTAAAAGAAAACTAATAACACAAATCATTGACTATATCGTCTTAAAGACTTCAAGTATGAATCATCAAATTTTTCGGCATCAATTTTAGCCCACAAACTAGAGATTTTGTGGTTGATAGATATTTGATTATTAGCTATTTGCCTACTTGTATATATATTAAAATTTAAATCAATTGCACATTATAAAAGTATTTCTAAAAGTCTCGATCAAAAAAAGGGTTCTCTTAAAAGTTGCTCAATTAGCTTAATAGGCATTTTAGTCTCTAATTTCATACTTTAGTTCACTACTATGTGTGTTAATAATTAACATGTAGACGTGGCTTAGTTTTTTGTTTCTCAATTTTCCGATGGTGGGACTTAATGCGTGTTTAAGAGACAGCTCCTAATTTTAAAACATTGAATTATATGCTAAAGTTTGTTTACTTGGGGGTTGTTTTCATAATTTAATAGTTGAAGATTGGAATAAATCGTTTGCTTTGACTTTATTTGGAAAGTAAAGATCACATTGTATATGTTTTTTTTAGGAACTACTTATTTCTAAGGCCGTCATATAAAAACATGTATAGGAGAATAGTACCCTGCCAATTAAGCTAAGTATGGATCTATAATAGCGACAATACTTATAGGGAATTTAAAATATTGTTAATAGTGCTATTATGAGTACGAGTACAACTTTGTGGTTTTAATTAAGTTAGTCATTCACTCTTAACATTACATGTAGCATCACACTATCACATTATTATGCTTAACGTTAGTTATTAAACCTCGCTATTGCTGGTATTAATTTATCACTTATTCCGTATCGGAAACTTTTTATATACTCCATACTTGTTCGCAATATACTTGAAGACAAAGAATTACAAGCTGTAGTGGGCATAGTAGGGAGAGACTTATGGTTGCAATAAAGACACTCACTTCACTCCATTATGAAGCTTATTTATTTGTTTGGTGGAAAATGTCCATTTTCACACTAGAACCATTTCATTTCATTATCAAGTAAGTATCCAACGACGCAATCTTTAGCCGTGGTACTATAGATACCAATCAATCAATGCACATTTCATAGTACGACTACGTATTATTATTATTACTACTATACTATTATGGTTTTATGCAATATGTAGTTAAAGCATGCAACGAACTTTTGTTTTCTTGTATACTTGATAGATAGCTATATAAAGCTAGCTTTAATGTCTACTAATATGCCATATTTAGTATTTATATTATTTTTATTAAGTTACATTAGCGTTTTATTTCTTTCTTTCCTTCATTCTTAGCTTGTCTTTAATCAATGTGTGTAATTTTTGATGAGTTTCTCCCTTTGTTGTGACCACTTTTGGTAAACCCTAACTTTGGATCTTCAATTGTGCTCATTAGATATTCCTTGAAAGGCAATCATGGTGGAGAAATTATTCTTTTTTCTTTACTACATATTTACGCATTTTGGGGAGTGAATAATTGAATTATTTTCACAACTTCACAAGTACTTAGTTCATGTCTCAAAAAACTTGGACATATTATTTGTTTGTGGGGGAATGTACCTATAAATTCATTTCGCCCGAGCTCTTACATTCTAAATTTCTAAGGTACGAATGTATACTTTGTACCTTGTCGATCATAATACGTAACGTAGTGATTTTTATTCTCGATAGAAACTAAGTACTCCGTAGTATAAAGTATATGATAATTTAAGTACACATACTACAAAATATGATAGTAATTTTTTGCCAACAATGTTACATTCATTACCGCATCAAAATGTCTATAAAAAAATTAATGGATTGATTAGAGACGGTGTTTTATACTATTTCCTATAACTTATTTGTATCTCATATACAAAATCAACTCATCAACCCTATAAAATGCACATAACAAGGATTAAATCAAAGTGATCTTATCCTCATGAAAGAAGTCAATTTTCACTGCTTTATGTAGATACATGTATTGTCGTTGGATTGAATTTGAGTAATTATTTTTAAAAAATAAAGGGAATATAAATAAATACTCGTATGTTCCTTCTTCATCTAAGTTCATCATTTCTTATAAAGAGCTAGTCATGTATATAATCGATAGTCCATTATACTTTTCTAAAAGTTTTTTCAAAAAATATTGTTCCAAAAAGAAGTGTTGGAGTTAGTAGTGGATACATCATTTTCCCTTAGTCATCGATTCATTGCGTATTTTTCAAAAACAAAAAGTAGTTAGCATATATACTAAAAAGCATAGTTTGAAGCTTTTACATAGTACCATACTTTTATTTATTTATATATTTTTGGACAATGACTCAAATTTTATAAAGTTGCCTTTACATAGTAAAGACTATTTAAACAATAATGTTGACAAGTTTGGAACCAAATTCCTTGAATATGCACTTAGTCTATCATATTCCTAGACCATGATGTTCTTGAGAATACTTGAAAATTTGCAACGATAATGCTATTGATTTTGAATTTTTATAACTAGTTTAGATCTAGTTTATAGAAACTTCTTTCTAATTTACTTGAATTATCCATGTCAATTTTTGTTGTAAAACTTTTTAATCTACTTGAACTTATGGTCTATTTATAGTTTGAGAATTCTTTGACATCATTGTTCTTGTATCTTGCTTAATGCTTATCTTCCTTACACAAGAGCGGGTGAGAGTTGATCCCAGAATCTCTTGGAACCGGAAGAAAAACTTTAACCACTTTAACTAACTCTCACTCTCAATAATAACTCAAGTTTATAACCATTGTATGGGATCTCAACATTTTAAGTTTATCATTGTAACATGAGATCTTAATAATTCATATTTATTACGTACTGTTGTATGAGATTTTAATATATAGTTAAAATATATAATTATTGTAAAAAATCACTGTTTTAATTAATGAATTAGTTAAATAAAATAGATACATGCAATTTCATATTTTTGTTATTACTCAAATTTTACTATAGTAATAAAGATAACTTTAGTCGGTTTATAATTATACTAGTTTAAAACTTTAATTATAAAATAGTATTACAATTTATTTACGTAGTAAATAAAAAATAAATGTGACCAACTTAATTTTATTTTTCAACAAGTTTATTGGTACCATTGTTATTTTATCATATAATTTTACTTTTAGAAAATACAAAAAAATTACAAATCTTTTTAGAAAAATTATCAATTATGGTTGGATGTAAAAAAAATACAAATATTGTTCACAAAACAACCCAATCAACACCCTATAAATTTAAAGGCAACTCTTATGTTGATTTTTTTTGCAAGCCACCCAATAGTTTTCAATTGTTCTCTTAAATTGATATATATTGATTTTTTTTTTTTAGTATTCTCATGCACAAATTAAATTGTTGTACGTTTTGTTGGTTTATTGCCAAGCTTTGTTCTTGTCTAACACCCTCAAAGTAATTCACACCTCGCTTTGTTTCCCACAAGTATTAACATATGGACAAAGGGTAACAAGGTTTTAAAGAAGAAAGGCAATTCCATAACCTAAAGATAAGTAAGCACCTATATCATGAACTTTCAATTGGCCTTAGTGTCGACTAAAATTATGGTTGGTTAAATTCTTAATAAGTACTATAATTAATACATGCGATCAAATTTTGTTTACATTAATTATCCACGTGACTCTTTATTCAACAATTAAACGGTTGAAAGTAGTATCAAGTATATCTAGAAATAATTGAATAAAAAGTTTTATTACAATTAGAGCAACAACCTAGAGAAGTAAAGAAGATACTCCGGGTATAATTTTATATATTCCGTACATGGTTTAGTCCAAACCAACCAACTAACCAAATAATATAGGGACCCAGTTAGAAATTACACACGAAAACTTAGCCCATGTCGTGAGGTTGGCACCGGGCTTTAATATTTCGGCGCCTCTCATTAAGAAGTGTCATTTAATGATTGGTTCATTCTATAATTACTACTAGTAAGCTTAACATAATGGGCCAATGAGCTTTAGCCCAAGGCTTAGTTTCGTTTTCATTATTGCATTTTGATTTCTTTATTGCTTACTACATCCTAAACATTCGTGATTGGTCGGCCTTACTTCTACGTTCTATTTCTCACACCTTAATTTTCTTAAAAACAATATGTAGCGATAACGTCATGAAACTGAGCGTGTATATTTATTATATAGTTGATCATTTATATAATATAACGACATTAAATCATGAATAATTAATGAATTTTTAAAATTATAGAGAGTTACAAAACATAATGAATCAATAATATATGCGGATAATGAATAACCTCAACTAAACTTTGCCAAGCTAATCATGTCCAATTCATATATATATATATATATAATTGACAATAGGAAGCTACTTTAATTTAAATGTATGCACTATACATGACTGCATGCATGGATTAATGAGTTCCACAATCAATGGGAAAATTAACCGCGTTTAAAGTAATTAGATGAAGGTTCAATTCGTTGGAGTAAATTAATTATAATCCTTACTAATTTAATTAATTAAAAGAATGTGAATTGAAAGCTACTTAGTTTTGTCGGCAGCATTATATGTAACGTAAGTAAGTAAGTCAAGTGCATGATTAGGGAATAAAATTAGGAGACAAACACAACCAATAAATAAGGGTTGCATGTGTCTAAAGGAATTAGTCGATGCACTGTCTCTCTGCTACATTTTAACCATACTCTCTGGTTTTCTCCAATCCTATGGATGGAAAATTTGATATATCATATATTATGTATTTTTGATCATTTTCTTTGATTATAGGCTAATGATCTTTCTTTTATCCACTTTTTTACCCTTTTTTTTTTAAAAAAATATTTGTATACAATGCGTTCAGCCTCTAAAATTAAATACTCCGTATGCAATATTGTTTATATATATGTTTGATGATACAATTGGACCGTCAAATTAAACTAGCAATTTGCTGAATATAAAAAATAATACAAGTTTTAAAAAATATGACTATATAAAATATTAAGTGATCGATTTGATGATTAGACTGTCTGACTAGTTAGATAATAGCTAACGAAGTATAAATTTATTTAACAATAAAGGGAATAAGCGTTGATTTATAAATATTGATTCTTGAGCTTTCATCTATCACTTGCTAGCTATGAAGTGGGAAAAGTATATTATTATTGACCGTCCAACAACCATATACTCCGTATATTGTATGGTATAGAAGTATGTTATATATGTAATCAGATTTTGGAGGAAATTAAAAGGTGAAATATAATAAGTCAGCTATGAAGAGAATCTGGTTCTAGTTAATTAGCAAAAGGAATAAAACATTCCATGCATGCAAATCTACATGTAAATGAATGATGGGTTATATCATTAATTAGGCTAAATTAGAGAGAGCGTGGGGTAGATTTGTTCCTTAATAAATAGGCACTTAATTAGTTAATTAGACCAATTCACATACATAAACTATTCATTAGTATATGAAAAGAGAGATCATCGATCTCCTTTAAAATATCATGGAATCAAACTTAGAGCATCAAAGATTTATCATCTTCTTTATCCAAACCCTAACACCTAGCACTTCTTGAAGATTCTAATCGGTACTTAGTATTTGTAATAGGAGATATGGTGCATTATCTAATATGGTTGCAATGTATGTGATGGAGATTTTAAAGCTAATGAACGGGCAATACTTTAGATGTGTCGATCGATTCCTATTAAGTTGTACAAACTCTCATGCAAGGTTCTACCAACAAGCTTTCAAACAAATCATTTAATTTGAATGAAGTTTTAAAAATACGATAAACATTTAAAAGTCAACCGGTTAACTATCACATCCTAAACTTTAAAATCTTATCTTTATCACTGCTTACACATAGATGCTAACTCTTAAATTTGTTATTGAATCCCAATTCCCAAAGATACAACAAGCCACCTTCTAAATTCGTTGAACCGAAAATAACCAACTCTTTTTGCCCTTTTCCTCGGCACAAATTCAAGATAAATATTCACACAATACACACATAACAATTAAACTAGTAGGTTGGCTAACTTAATTGATTATTTGCTTTTAGCAACTTCATGATATTGCTGGCAACATGTTGCTCACGTGATATAGTATGTAAGTTAGGAAAATTGAGAAGCTAAGCCATGACATAATCAACAAACATATGTACTAACATATAGTGATATGCTTCAACAATTCACTCTTAAACTTTCACAAAGTTTTATGTTACACATTTACGTTACCTCAAATATGGCATTAATTAAACATATGTTATATGGTTAATCCCCAAAAGAGGTTTATATATATAGGTGGTTAGTTCACGTGTCATATGCTTGGTTTCTTACAATTTGGATAATGTTTTTGCTTACTTGGCTCCATATATATATACAAGGGTAGAGTATGTCTTTCGCTATTCTCAATTTTACTTTTTTTCTTCACTTTTTTGTGATAAGTCATACATGTTTTTGTATGAGTATTAATCTAAATTCAATTTTTTAGGTGATGTTGTTGATTAAATCTTAGAAAGAAACTCTTGCTCGTGTGTTTTGATCTTGTTTCCAATTTAATGTCACCTCTTATATTTGACTTGGTTGGCCCAATATATTGATTATAATATCATAATAACTGATTAAAGTTATTTGATCATTAACATTATTTATTGTTATTCCGTAATATATTAATAAGAGTATGTGTCATCCCGTACATGTGATTTTAAATTTTATGGATTCAATAGAAATTTGTTGATCTTCATGTAATTTGATATGATTTTTTAAATGCAGAGTAGTTAATTTAGATATCGTTTATATATAATATTAACTTCATTTCATATATTTATATATGTATGCACTTTTATATTCCAATCTTTATGTAATTTAATCTATATATGATTTTTTAAATATGGAATAGTTAATTATTTAGTCATAAATAATGTTTCTTATTCTTGAGACATAAATATAATTTTTAATTTTTAATACTCCACCATATTTTGAAAAAATGAACTCCATAAGTGTATTATTTGGAAAACTTAACCAACTTGGTCACCTACCACATTACAAACGTACTTTTTGTTTAATTAGTATGCATTTGTTATCATAAGATTCAGAAACAATAAAGAATTCAGTTAGTACTAATTATTGGAATTAGGGGGAGGCAAGAGGGGGACAATCTTTTTTACACTAATGGACGATTCCTAACATAGTTATTGTTGAATGTTTGGCTTTTTCCCTTGCAAATTATAAGTAACATTATGATTATTCAACATTTACCATTCATGCAATTTTGCACTATACTATATTCACCCTAGTATTGGAAGTCAAGCAATGATAATGGCACTCTTCATATTGTCTTAACAAACTATTAATGAAAGTAAAAGGCAATAAAGAAAATTATTCTTTTGTATAGTAGAATTAATGTTTGTATAATGATTAATTAGAAGCTATATGCAAATTTAAAATACTAAATACTTTGTAATTATTATTCAAGAATAACTCTAATACATTAAATTATTTTAACAATATGAATAACGTAACTTAAAATTCATTGTACACTAATTGAGTGTTTGAGTGCCCGTCGTCCTTGCATTTTGAAAATATGTCAAAAATAAATCACACTATTGGTCTATTGTGTGTTGATGATGAAAAGGTTTGAAATAAATAGCAACACACCAAAGTAATAAAAAATCAAAGTTTGATTAAGAAAAGTTTGATGTTTCTCTTTTCGAACTTTTTTCTAGGTAATATAATCTTTACAAATGTGTAGGGTATAGTCATAGATTTTGGACATGTACGTGCCATCTTACATTATATTTGAGGTGATTAGATTGTGAAATTAATTAAAGTACTTTGCCTAATTAGCTTGTTTCTTGGAATGGAGATGTTTTGGAGTTGCTTAGTGGTTGGGTTAATGGACCTTAGGTGTCCCACCTATTTAACACATGGCTAACATAATCACGTACTATCTAAATCTGTTACTAATATATATTATATATTATAGAAAATGAAAGTTCCCCAATAAAATTAAACAAAGGTTTTGGTTGTGTTATATTGGCCTTTATAGCCAATGAAACAACAAAATCTTCTAATCACCAACAATAAGTTTTAATTAGAATAAATAATAATTAATCAAAGCATTGAACAACTACTGTAATAACAACAAACTCAGGAAACCTTAGTTTCAAACACTAATAATTCAATCAATTTAGTAACCTTTCAGTAGCTATTTATCGATTATTACAGAGATGTACTTCTAGATTGATTAACATAATACACATATATATTTTCGTAACTTTTGAGTACTATTGTTCAAAATCTTCTATATATATATATATATATCCCAACTATTCTACTTTTTTATATTTACGCATATCCATCCAGCTCATTAGAGCTTAGCTCCGACTATATCCGGATCCGACATCTAATTTGTGGTGGGTGAATTTCCTAATAAGAATTTTCTGTATTCGGTACAGTAAAGCTCGAACCCGAGACTTTCCTTAAGCGGCATTAAGTTGCTTACTACTTGAACCAACTCTTATTAATCCTAACTATTCTATTTAATGTTTTTCAAGCTATTTAATCTCCCCATCTATTTGGTTTGTCAATCGGACAACCCTAGCTAACCCGATAAATCGTAGAAAGTATTACGTAAAATGAGAGAATTTGTATGGGATAAATTGCACGTATATAAAGTACAATGCGAATTATTTAATTTCTTTTTAAAAAAAAAAATAAAAAAAAATTCACATGATTGATGATTATTTACTCAAGTCCAATGGATTAATTGATATGATGGAGTTACATTTAACCTATATTAAGTCCTTACATAAACAGAACTTGTGTTTGGTGATTATGGGAAAGTCTACTAGTAGGTAAATCCCTCTATTAGGAGACATCCAAACATTGCAAAGCAGCATAAAATAACATAGGGGTTGAATTTTTTTTACTAGTGTTAATCATACAAAGAGAAGAAATGACTAAAAGCGAACATTACCACCTAACTAAAGTTAATTTGTCATGTAAATTGCAAACAACAACAGCAATTACCCTTTGTAGTTGTTATAACTTTGTTGGGTTATGTTGGAGCATATACTTTTTGATGTGTTGACCTTTTTACTTAATTTAGTTTTAAATAATTTTTTACCTTCCATTAGCATAGGATCGCGAATCTTAAATTACTTGGTACGAACTCATATATTATTTGAAATAGGAAATACGTTACCGCCTCCATTTTATATTACGTACATGAATTATATTTTTTTGTAAGACAAAATATTCATCATTTGTTGGCTTGTTGCACATAATACAAAACAAAGGTAATAATTCATCAATTTGGAACAAGAAAAGACTAATATGTAAAAAACCTGACTGTTTTCACTTTTCTTGATATTCCACGATGAAGTATATCCACTTTTACATCGCTGTTTATACGATGGTTATATGAATTAAAACACAAACAAATTGTACTTTCTTATAATATAATACCAGAAAACCCATCTCATGATTCATTTTACACCCAATAATTCTATCATAAAATGCAGAAAAGTACAATTTGCAAAAACAAAAACGAATGATCTTTGAATATCTACATGCACTAGAAAAATGTACGAAAAAATGGTATATTTAAAATTAATGAGGTATTGATGAACATGCTAATTTCTTGAGAACAACTAACCAAATTCATAATGAGCACATGAACACAACTGAAACCAATAATTTTAGGACATGGTGCACATTATTTGGAGGTATGGCCCATATTATGCGTAAATGTTTCTTTTTCAGTTAAGTGATTTCGATCAATTTTTATTATGCTTAAATTTTCTCTTCCACTAATTCAATTATGCAATTTAAGGATGTGACTGCATGTTCTTCTATCAATTTTATTTCATATATGGATAATTGGATGTACAAAAATTGTGGTGCTGGTGCTTATAAGTTTATGACAATATCCTGATAAAAATGCCATCATATTCAACATATAGTATGTAATTTGTGGTGTTTATACTTCTAGATTACATACATTTTGGCTATATTCGTGATTAAATCCGTAGAGAAAATCTTGCTTAGCATAAAAATGAAAATTATAATTATGAGGTTATGTTTGATTATTTTTGATATTGATGAAAAAAATACGTAAAGGATTAAGGTCAGTGTTTTAAGAATTGCTATAGTTTAGCTCATCTCAATGACTTATAATAAATTTTAATTTATATTAATATCATTTTAGCATTGTTCAACTCAAATAAGTTTAAAAGAATAAAATTTTAAATTTGAGCATCATACGACACAATTACACAAATAAATTTTATGCTTGATATTAGGAATGAACGATTATTATTTATTATTATTATTTTTTTTTTTTTGGAAAATTTCCAAAATTTATAAATTGTGAGCAAAAGAGGTCCAACAAGAAGTGTTGACCAATTAAGTAGACCGGCCAAACATAGAAATTCAAAGTCAAAATTGTTTACCAAAGACTTCATAAAAGGAAATTAGAACAACCCACCCCTTTCATTTTAAAATTTATTTCTCAATTAAGCAACAAATTGTTGAACCGTTGCTCTCTCTGCCTAACATCATTCAGAATACTTTATTTATTTATTTAATTTATCGTGTTACATGCAATTTAGGCAACTTTATATTGTACACCATAAATAATATGGCTTGTTAAATTATTTGGACCCATGTATAAAATCTTAGGATCAATAACATTTTGATTATTTATATTCAAATGGGAGATCTTACAAATACTATTGTCCTACAATAGATTCATATGAATCTTTTTTATTACCTCCGTTTCTTAATAGTTGTAACCTTTAAATTTTTTATATCTCACAAATAATACCTAAATGTTGCAAATAATAAGAAACGGAGGTTGTATATATATATATATATATATTTATCAAAATGTAATTATGAAAGTGTAATATATTTGTGCATATTTCCATCTAAAAAATCAACCTTTGCACAAATTTTTTAGTTTAACTACTTCATTTTAGTCAATAAAATCCATAACATTCTATAATTCTATTTTTATAACTTTTTCTACTTCTTATTATAGATTTTTTTTTTTGTGTAATGAAATCGTATTATAGATTTTTTTTACACTCTAATTGTACATATATTATATTACAATCCTATTTACCATAAAAATACCTTTTTTGGCCACAAACAAAGAAAGAAATTGAAATTTTACAAAAGGTGCACATACTACAATTTTTAAAAAAATAATTTGATTTGAATCTAATTATTTTAGCTTAATTTTAGTCAAACAAACAATTATTTTTATTTATTTTTTAGTTTTGCTAATATCTGCAAGGTAAAATCAGTTGTATTATATCGGAGTATATATTGACGTTAAAATACGGTACAAATACAAAATTTCCTTAATTACACGTCATTCTCTCTCTTTCCCCCTTGGCCCTCTTCTCTTCACGAACACCAAAGGACCCATTTCTCTCACTATTCTCCACTTTCTCTCTCCCAAAAATATTACAGTAAAAAAAAAAAAAAAACTTTCTTTTTTTTTTTTTCCAAAAAACAAAATTCCCTACTCTAAATAGTACTGTTTCAATTAATTAAATAATAATAATAATTTTTTTCCCTTTTTATTAAATTTCCTATGTTTTATAACAATTTTCTTTTCTTTTCTTCTCATCTTTTTCTTTGGTAGTTCTGTATCATGCTTTGCTTTGCTTTGCTCTTTCTTCTTCATTTGTGGAGTTATCAAATAAATATAAATATAAATAAAAATAAAAATTCCTTTAGATAACTCCAAAATTCATACTTCTTAATGTTGGATCAATTGAATTTTAATTTCAATTTCATCAAACCCTTCTTCGATTCTTCAGCAATTCACTAATTTCTTGTGAGATTTCTTTCTCTCTCTTATTAAATTTCGCTTCTTTGATTTGTTTTTTGTGTAAAGTTTCAATCTTTTTTTCTGGGTTTTTTTTTTGAAATCCATTTAATTGAATTATAACTGCTTAAAGTGAGTATAATTCTGTTTTTTTATGATGGGTTTTTCTTTAAACCAAAAAAAAAAAAAAAA
>PYUH01000052.1:63758-90742 GCA_016808085.1 Suaeda aralocaspica | reverse complement strand
GGAGGATGTGTTTTACAATTTTTTCGAGGATGTAGTTCATTTTGTGGTTTTCTTTGGCTGTTTGGTTGTCAGAGAGAGCTATGGTGGGTTTTAATTGTGTTAGGGTAAATTTAGGATAGAAAATTGTGATTAAATGATGATGGTTTATTGGACATGAAGGGCTAGAAGCTGTTGATAATGTAGGAAGCGATATCATGGGCATGACTGATGTGAGGGTAATATAGGGTGAGTCATATAATAACTGATAAGATGATATTTGTTTGGAACTGAAGTGGCTTGAAAACTGTGATCATATGTGGAGTGTTATGTGACATAGTTGTAGTCTTGTTACCTGGTGTTCTGACGGGAAATGTTGGACAGAACTTTCTGGTCATTGCAAATTTGGTGACTAAAGCCGTTCCCAGTATTTGGAGAGCTAGTTCATTAAGATATACTACGTATGATTATATGAGTAGTCTTCTAATGAGAATCATAATTCAACACTTGTGTTTAATTACCTGTTTGTGTTTCTGAATCAAATTTTGGATATTTACCCATATTTGGTAATTGTAGTGTGTTGGGGTTTTAAGTCGTGACTATTTGTTTATCAATATCATTTATCTTTATGGGTGCTTGTGTTGGATTTTGTCCAGTAGACTGATTTTGCAACGATTTGGTGCTGTGGTTTTTCATCATGAAGAATTCAGCTATTGGCTAGCAATTAGAAACTTTAATCTTTTTTGTCTCCAAACTATCCGCTAACTAAGATGTGTATAAGCTTTTTTTCTTGGAAGATGACATGGTTGCCATCCCCCATTTGTTTGTCCATTTTAAGAGCATGCTGCACGAATTCAGTAAATTTAGGTATTGTATATATATAGGATTTCTTGTGGCAGGGGTAATTTTGATATGGATCTTTTTCCTTAACCCGTTGTTTGCTCAGTATTATCTTATTTGGATGAGTCGTGATGGATTTCTGCACTTGAAATGTGTTGTGATTTAAGTGTGTAATGCTTATGAATGCATGATTCATATAAATAATAGACTTTGGTTTTGATTTACTGGACTGCTCCAACTCTTCCCAGATCAGAACTCTGCTGATTCTGTTATTTAATAAACAGCTGAATATGCAGTGATTGTTCTTTATGAAATCAGATATCTTGTGTTTGGGATCCCGACACTATATGCATGGCATGTGAGCTGCATTGCAATCAGGTTGCCATGTCATATGCATATTTGTTGATTGCAATGGTTGATGTCATGCTGATGGAGCCACTTTGGCCTTATTGGTCGTTTCTGGATATCGGACTACTTCGACATTGATTATGATCCCACCTTCTGTTAACCTAGTGTGGTTGTACCTTACCAGACAGGGATGAGGATTTCGCCGTTGATGCTTAATTGCTTATGATGCTAACTTGCAAGTTTCTGACTTGTTTAGGTTAGCAATCTTTTTGCTCCAAAGCTATTCCGCCCTTTTCTAGGTTAGGCTACGATATAGCAGATATAGGTTCGTCTACTCTTTAGGCATAATCCTGCTGTCTGTTAACTATGGTAAACAAGTGTTAGATACAGGGCTTAAACTTTGTACGAGGACCCTTTCCTCGTGATTTTTCACAGTTGCAGGGACAGGATTTTTATGAATTATGATAGGTGTTCCTGTTTTTGAAGACTGTGCATGTGTTTCTAACGTGATAAAATGTAGACAAATCTATTAAGCTAGGTTAAACGATCTGAAGTAAATTTCAATGCTTGAATATTGAAGATATTGCGAAATTGCATTAGACTTTGTTTTCTACAAGAAGTTTCAACTGATATATTGCTTAAAGTATCAAGAACTGCTTTATTCTGTGTACTAAGTGTTACATTATGATCCAACTATGAGTCTGTGCCTTCACAAAAAGTCTATATAAGACATTCTTCTGATATAAAGAACTGATATATAACAGACCATTATCCTACAAGGCCCAATTATGAGCATGGTTGCCATTTCTAATGGGTCAAACCTAACAATTTAAGTGTATATAGGCCTGTGATTTGGGTTACTAGTATATTCATCCACCTAATCTAAAATAGCAAACAAATTTAGAAAATTCAAACCATACTATCAAAGTAGACCTACCTTTTTAGATGATTATGATTATAGAGTGTGTTTGGAATTTTTTCATAATAAGTTTCAATCTATTTTAATAAGTTACGTTAAATTTCAATCCAATTCAATTCACTTTATCTTGTCTCATGCATTCTAATTTAATCCATCCATATACAATCCCGTTTAATCCTTTTCAATCTTTCGAATACGAATATATGGTCCATTCATAATCTAATCTCTTTCTTAACCATTAAATTCATTTTCATCCGATCTAATTCAATCTATATCGTTCCTATTCTATTTTATCTTAATCGTGAAGGAGAACAAACTTACTATTCAGTGTAATTAGACAAATAGATATTAATTAAGATTGGATTATACCAACAAGCTTACAATCACATCACATTACACCTTAATATAATTAGACTATACCAAATGTCCAAATGAATAGAACCTTCCTATATTTCGATTTTTAGGTGACTTGTTACTAATTTATTTGTCATCAACGCTCAATTTTAGTGTTTAGTCAACTACTCCTCCAAAGCTTGAAGTCATTCACACTTGTATTGGGGTCAAACCTAAATTTCACATTGGTGTTCATTATCTTGGTTAGTGCTAAAAAAACCTCACCACTTGTAAAAGTAAAGACCATATAGGACATTTAATGAATATATTTGACATTGACACATACTTAACTCTTCATGTTTGTATTTTATCTTATTGTTATTTTTTTTTTACACCAAAACATGTTGCTTGTGCTATTGGCCTTTAGCTCTAATTTTTACTTAGTCAGTTAGTTAAAGTGTTTAACTAATCTTAGTGTGTCATTTTCCTTAAGTTTTTAACAATTATAAAACTTTAGGTTTAGTCATTTTATTTGGCAGGTAACAACGAACTATTCCCGCCAAGAGAATAAAAACAATGAGGACGACCATAATAGCAATGTTTGTAGCAAAACAACAGAATTAGTCATTCAAACGTAATTGGCATCCGCAACAATTTGGTTGTGATTGGTTGATATTTTAATAGGATACAACTTGTTAATTAATTCTTAACGGCTTCAAAAAAAACCTCACATTTTCACATTGTAATTTCAATGCGCATTTTTATCTATTGAAATTTAACAAATATTTTTTAGGAAACCTAAAAATAAAGATATATAGTAATACAACAACCATATGTATACCTACGGCGGAGTAGTATAAATAAACATGTCGGTCTACAAGTTGAAAGAAAAATATGGGGAAATTAATTGCACGGAATGAAGCCAAGGTTAGTTTTAGAGGAGTATAAATTTTTGTCTCAACAATATAGATCATCAACATACATGGATGAGATATGCAAATGCCAATTGATGGAGAAATTTTAGTCCAATAAACAACTTGATGTAAAAATCTTTCCCCCGTTCTCATTAATAAAAATGAAACAATGAGTTTGGTATTCAGTTATTATTTCTTATACGCATTACTAATATCCTAAAAACATGGACCATATCCTCCTCGCCTATGTTTTAGATTTTCAACCACAAATAAAACTAAAATCGTCTTGAAAACACAATGTCGCATAAATGCACATCTAGCTTAGCAAAAACCACAACAATAGCATGATAGCAAACACTAGCATGTATTTAGTTGTGTGTTTAAGTTGCTAAACTTAAAATTGGCTTTTCAAGTGAAGAAATGAACAAACATAAATTAAATTAAGCAATTAATTATCAACACGCCTGAATCATCAGCTCGGTCTCCCCTTCTCTAGAAAAGTATCTCATTCAAATCAGGGGATGATAATTATAAATTAATTAATTAATTCATAAAATAAACACTAAATCAGTATATTGTGTGAGGTATAACGACATTTGCTACACTTTTTGTCAAAAATTCGCCCATATTGCTTACATACGACCTCTTGAAAATATTTATCTAAGAAACGTTTTAATCTTATATTTCAATAACGTTGAAAATTTCCAACAACTAAATTAAGTGTATTGTTACAAAGTAGGGCATCATTGATTCACATTCATTGCCTCATTGATATTACACTATCATGTGGGCCAATTGTTATAAGTTTGGATAAATTCAGATAAATTCACATAAGATTAAGGGTCTGTTTACTTCAACTGAACTGATTGAAGCTGAGCTGAACTGAAAGTTTTTTAAAAAGATTAATAACTAACAAAATAAAAGAAGAACTAAACTGAATAAAACTGAAAGTAAAACAGGCTCTAAGCAAGGTAAATAATGATTTTGTCACGAATAAAGAAGAAAAGTAATTTGAATAGTAAAACACAATCTTTAGAGGAATGAAGGCAATCAATAACCCGAATACATTACACTCATGTCAAAAATAGACGGGGAGATTCGTTACATTCGATAACCATTCGATTCCCCTCAACCTTCTAAACGTTGTATTTAACTTTTGCACCTTTACACGGATCAAAAAGAAAGTTAGAAAACAAAAAAAAATTCATTTACACAAGCTACATTGCTCAGATGGCAAGATCCAACCTGATAGATCTGGTTATCCTAAACTTTTGGTGTTAGTACATAAACTGTTAGTAATATTCCAACACACGAACATGATCTAACTCTCTATAGTTAACCCAAGAAAGGGTATATTACCATCGACCAGCAATCACCATATGGAGTACGTGTAGGACTGAATTTTCCTACAGCACGAAAACTTATTCTGGCGATAGGGTGCATCTTCAAGCAGTAACACTGGATGTTGACTAGCAACCAAACAGGAGCATGGGTTAATCTCGACTTTAAGCATCGAGCCAATGCACCGAGCCCCATTGGACCCACCAACGATATTTTTTTCTTAAGACCCAAATATGATTGGCCCTGTAGCCATGGGTCAGCGTTCAAATGGCGGACATGAAGATTTAAATATTCAATAGCAGCCAATATAGCTTTAGCTGGGGATTCCCCACTTCAAATTTTCCCTCTCACCAGCTTTGCTATAACCTTCCCACTACTAAGAGGGAGATTCAAAAGAGGTTCACCCATTACCCACAGCTTGTATATGCACTCTCACCACATGGATATGCAATCCAAAAATGGCCAAAATTGAGCACATGATTAACCTTTTCTGGGCCATTGGTGCAAATTTCCTTCGGAAAACAAATTGAAGATCATATGATTATGTGGGATAATCCTGCAATTAACATTCATATTGGCTAACCTCAGCATTGCAATTTATCGATTAATGCTGTGAATCTGGCAGGGGACCCACAAGAAAGCGCGATTTCACCCACTGATGAATCCGACTTTTCCTCGAAGAATGTTATGACCATAATCTTCAATGGGGTAACTGGTAACCATAATTGTGGAATGATCTGATTCTTCCATCCCATCCAGCTGTTACTATAACCATACCCCAGGCATCAGAATCTGATCTGCTCTGACAGGTTTTCAGGAACTTATATCCAGTTTGTGCATTGAAGATGTTAGGCTTGGAGGAGTTGAGGGGAGAAGCTTTTCGGGCCATAACGCTGAACCTTTAGGATAATACAACTCTAAGAAGAAATCTTGCCTACAAGAGAAATGAGGTGGAGAAAACAAAGGACGAGAGCCATGAGGTAAACCATTGAACGCACCCTCATGCCATGATTTTGTTGATCTCGTTTTGTAGCCTGGCCAAGGTAGTGCAACAGATGCATTGGAAAGAACCGCTCTGAAGACTTGATCTTTTTTGTGCTAGATGATGAATTACGTAGTCATTATCATTACACTTCCAAAATAGACATTCGAATCTTCAGATGCACCAACTATATGCTTTCCGTCGGCACTTAAAAATGCGTGCAGTAAGATCCAGTTTTCCGAAGCCTAAAGAAATGGAAAAATGAAGATGTGTCAGCAAGGAATCCACTACAATTTTGCATAACTAGTAAGTCTGCAATTTGAGAGCAATGATCTGAGAGAAAATACACCCACCCTTATATTTTCCAATAACATTCACCCCTTGAAGAATTCTGACTTGAGAATCAGCACATGAGATCATCACTTTGTTTGGGTCTTGAGGAAAGAACTGTATAGAAGAAAATTTGGTTTGAAAATTCAGTGGAAATATATGTTTTCCCCTCAAATGAAAATAGATTACAAGATAAATGGAGAAGAGTACAATAGCCCAAGAAGCATACCTGAAAGCCAGTTATCCGTTTCCCAGATGATTTTTCTTGTTGTGCAAATGTATCTGAGCATCTAGCTCCAAATGATTATTGAAAAACAAAGGGGAAACGCCTACTCGTCAGTGAAACTTGGTGAAGAAATACTAGTTGAAGTTTAACAATCAAACCAAGTGAACTACACAATTAAACTTGAAAAATTGGGCAGCATTTAGTACATGATATGCTGTAAAACGGAACTACCAGCAATCGAACCAATAATTCCTCCCTGAAAAGAAGCATAAGATTAATATTACTTCAAAAAATTGAAAAGAATTTTCAAGGAAACGAAAGTTGATGAAGCAGCAAAATGATAAATGACCTGGCCATCAGGACGATAACAGACAGCAGTAACAATATCTTTGGTCTCAGTCCAATTGACAACTTTTTTTGAGATATTTCCCAAATGCGAACCTTCCCATCTATTGACCCACTAATGAAAGCAGTTGTCATGGACAGGGTTATAACTGAAACGCATTGTCACTGCAACAAAAAAACATCTTAAGTATAATCTAGGATTACAAGTTGCAATAAAACAATAACAAGTCACTAGATAATATACCATAGTTATGTGTGGAAATACTTCAAGGCATCGGCCATATCCCACACGCCACAAACGAACAGTTTATTCCACTGATGCAGACAAGAGACACTACATTGCAATCAAATAAGGAAATGTTAGACCAGCAATACCAAATAAAATATGATAAAATTCAACCATCTAAGCAACCACTTACATCATTCTTGGACCATGAAAGATCCAATACTTCTCACTTGTATGACCTTGAAACTCATGTACAGGCTTCCCCGATATCCGAAACACTTTTGGATGGAAAAACCGACACAAGCTGAGTCAGAATTTCGCCTCAATTTACCATTTTTCTGCTTTATCATTGGAGTGGTTTCAACTCAGAGGATGGTTCATTGTGAAATACACACATGATGGATCCATATCTGGAATGTCTCAATCTCATTTGACCATCATCACTCACCATTTGCCACACTCGTACAACCTTATCTTCCCCCGCGCTTGCTAGGAACGCCCATCAGGACTGAATTTCATTGCAGATCGCGCCTTTATGAGCTTGGATGTTCTGACCATAATAAAGGCAAAAGTTCCTTCGATTGCTTCTTCGATTGGGAACCTTACTCTCTGAATTTTCCCCCGAGCAGATTTATCACATTGCATCCCTCTGGTCTCCTTCCATCTACACACTTAAAGCTGCGTAATCTGTTTCAGCCACCATTTTTCATCCTTCTTCGTTGGCCCAAGAAACAGCTTCTCACAGCGTTTTTCATAGGCGAATACCCTTCACCGATGAAGAAGAACTCGAACTGCGCACTGAAATCCTCAGTCTTGACTCTAAGATTTCACAAGATTGCCGCCTTCACCACCCACTTGCCCTTCGTCTCCCAGACAAATTCTCCTTAGGAACAACCACATTTTCCAGAGAAACTCTGTACAATCATCAAAGGAACAAAACGACGACACAGGACACTCGCTCCGACTCAACGAAACCTCAGTCTTTCTCACACAGAACCCTTACCAGCCGCACGCTAACCCTCTTAATTTCAGAATCACACCCTTCCTCAAATCATCACACCGAAATCCTCCTACTCACACTCAACAACCCCAACCTATCAAAGATTTACTCCGACGAGCCTGAACACTCTCTAAATTATGCATCCAAACATCAAATTGAGCACTACTAGATGCAGAATTCGACAAAAATCGAATCGAACCCGAATCAACAATTTCCTCAAGGGCATCAAAACTGATGTTCTCCAGGATCATTACAAGTATCCATTGATTGCTTAAGCTATATAATTCCTCAACCCATGAAACCCTTCTCAAGTAACTAACTTTATATATAACCCTTAGCAATGTCAAAGTCCTGAATTCCCTCAAAACAAAGGAATCCCAGTGAGTCAAAGATTGTATTAAAAAAAAAAAAAACTATCACTACTACAAATGAAAACTTTAATAAAAATTATACTTAAATTAATCCACTAAACTTATAACACAAATTCCAAGAGACAAGTATTGTAGCACCCAATTATATGGATATATATACTCCCAAAAAAAAAAAATAAGATTGCAAATTCTAGAAATAAGCATAAAACATAATCAATTTCAACACATGGATCCCCCGATCCAATAACCCATGTACTTGGTCTTTGACACAATTTCACTTAATCAACATGTACAATTTTCTCATATTTCAACATAGTTAAAATTAAGAACAGTTCTAAACTAAATTCAAAATAATAATTAAACACCAATTAACCCTAGTACGCATTACAGCAAGAAAAAAATCTCCCCCACAACAAAAAAAAAAAAAAAAAAAAAACTGTTTTTACTTATTCACCGATTTTTTTTTTTTTTTGGTTAAAGAAAAACCCATCATTAAAAAAAACAGAATTATACTCACTTTAAAGCAGTATAATTCAATTAAATGGATTTCAAAAAAACCCGAAAAAAGATTGAAATTTACACAAAAAACAAATCAAAGAAGCGAAATTTAATAAGAGAGAGAAAGAAATCTCACAAGAAATTAGTGAATTCTGAAGATCGAAGAAGGGTTTGAAATTGAAATTAAAATTAATTGATCCAACATTAAGAAGTATGAATTTTTGGAGTTATCTAAAGGAATTTTTATTTTTATTTATATTTATATTTATTTGATAACTCCACAAATGAAGAGAAAGAGCAAAGCAAAGCAAAGCATGATACAGAACTACCAAGAAAAAGATGAGAAGAAAGAAAGAAATTTGTTATAAAACATAGGAAATTTATAAAAAGGGAAAAAAACTATTATTATTATTTAATAATTGAAACAGTACTATTTAGAGTAGGGACATTTTGTTTTTTGGAAAAAAAAAAAAAAAGAAGTTTTTTTTTTTTTTTACCTGTAATATTTTTGGGAGAGAGAAAGTGGAGAATAGTGAGAGAATGGGGTCCTTTGGTGTTCGTGAGAGAAGAGGGCCAAGGGGGAAGAGAGAGAATGACGTGTAATTAGGAAATTTGTTATTTGTACCGTAATTTAACGTCAATATATACTCCATACTAATACAACTGATTTTACCTGCAGATATTAGCAAAACTAAAAATAAATAAAAATAATTGTTTGTTTACTAAAATTAAGCTAAAATAATTAGATTCAAATCAAATTTTTTTTTAAAAATTGTAGTATGTGACCTTTGTAAAATTTCAATTTCTTCTTTGTTTGTGGCAAAAAAGTATTTTTTATGGTAAATAGGTGTAATATAATATACGTACAATTAGAGTGTAAAAAAAATCTATAATACGATTCATTACACAAAAAAAAAAATCTATAATAAGAAGTAGAAAAGTATAAAAATAGAATTATAGAATGTTATGGATTTTATTGACTAAAATGAAGTAGTTAAACTAAAAATTTGTGCAAAGGTTGATTTTTAGATGAAATATGCACAAATATATTACACTTTCATAATTACATTTTGATAAATATATATATATAAATATATACAACCTCCTTTTCTTATTATTTGCAACATTTAGGTATTATTTGTGAGATATAAAAAATTTAAAAGGTTACAACTATTAAGAAACGGGGTAATAAAAAATTCATATGATCTATTGTAGGACAATAGTATTGTAGATCTCCCATTTGAAATAAATAATCAAAATGTTATTGATCCTAAGATTTTTATACATGGGTCAAATAATTTAACAAGCCATATTATTTATGGTGTACAATATAAAGTTGCCAAATTGCATGTCACACGATAATTAAATAAATAAATAAAGTATTCTGAATGATGTTAGGCAGAGAGAGCAACGTTCAACAATTTGTTGCTTAATTGAGAAATAAATTTTTAAAATGAAAGGGGTGGGTTGTTCAATTTCCTTTTATGAAGTCTTTGGTAAACAATTTTGACTTTGAATTTTTGTTTGGCCGGTCTACTTAATGGTCAACACTTCTTGTTGGACCTCTTTTGCTCACAATTTATAAATATTGGAAATTTTCCAAAAAAAAAAAATAATAATATATAATAATAATCGTTCATTCCTAATATATAGCATAAAATTTATTTGTGTAATTGTGTCGTATGATGCTCAAATTTAAATTTTATTCTTTTAAACTTATTTGAGTTGAACAATGCTAAAAGATATTAATTATAAATTAAAATTTATTATAAGTCTTGAGATGAGCTAAACTATAGCAATTCTTAAAACACTGACCCTTAATCCTTTAACGTATTTTTTTCATCAATATCAAAATAATCAAACATAACCTCATAATTATAATTTTCATTTTTATGCTAAGCAAGATTTTCTCTACGGATTTAATCACGAATATAGCCAAAATGTATGTAACCTAGAAGTATAAACACCACAAATTACATACTATAGGTTGAATATGATGGCATTTTTATCAGGATATTGTCATAAACTTATAAGCACCAGCACCACAATTTTGTACATCCAATTATCCATAATATGAAATAAAATTGATAGAAGAACATGCAGTCACATCCTTAAATGCATAATTGATTAGTGGAGAGAAAATTAAGCATAATAAAATTGATCGAAATCACTAACTGAAAAAGAAACATTTACGCATAATATGGGCCATACCTCCAAATATTGTGCACCATGTCCTAAAATTAATTGGTTTCAGTTGGTTCAGATGTGCTCATTATGAATTTGGTTAGTGTTTCTCAAGAAATTAGCATGTTCATCAATACCTCATTAATTTTAAATATACCATTTTTTCGTACATTTTTCTAGTGCATGTAGATATTCAAAGATCATTCGTTTTTGTTTTTTCAAATTGTTACTTTTCTGCATTTTATGATAGAATTCTTGGGTGTAAATGAATCATGAGATGGGTTTTCTGGTATTATATTATAAGAAAGTACAATTTGTTTGTGTTTTAATTCATATAACCATCGTATAACAGCGATGTAAAAGTGGATATACTTCTTATCGTGGAATATCAAGAAAAGTGAAAACAGTCAAGTTTTTACATATTAGTCTTTTCTTGTTCCAAATGATGAATTATACCTTTGTTTTGTATTATGTGCAACAAGCCAACAAATGATGAATATTTTGTCTTACCAAAAAATATTAATTCATTGTACGTAATAAAAATGGAGGGGTAACGTATTTCCTATGTTCAAATAATATATGGTTCGTACCAAGTAATTTAAGATTCGCGATCCTATGCTATGGAAGGTAAAAAATTATTTAAACTAACTAAGTAAAAACGGTTCAAACACATCAAAAAGTAATATCTCCAACATAACCTCAAAAACAGTTTTATCGAGTTCTGCTCGATTCAATTGATTGAGAAAACTTTAATTCGCCTCAATATGTAAATATCATCATCCTATGACAACCTTCTATAGTTCTATCCCACCTAAATTGACCCTCAAATGACTTTAAAATCCATCATAACTCTAGCCAAAGGAAGCTATAACGTGAGCTAATGTAACTTAAACCCTCCGCTTCATCAAGTTCTTGCCTGCACTATTCTTTTCGGTCAATCGATATAACTAACAATCCTCCCAATGTGTAAATATCAATATTCACAAGTCTAATTGACATAAGCCTAAAATTCACAAGTCTGGTCAACAAAGGCTATAACGTCAGCTAATGTAACGCAATCCTTCCGATTCATCAAATTCTAGCCTCCGCTACTCTTTCTCGGCCAATCAATTAAACTTTTAAGTTTCATTTCAAAGTGTATATATCAACATTCATAAGCCTAATAATCTAATTAACACAACCAAACATGTCAATAGTCAATGTGAACCTTTTCATAAAGATAATATAACAAAACAATTCGACAAAACACATAAATTAGGTTTAACAATTACGATTATAACAATCAAAACAACCGAATTCCTCTCGTATCATCAAAGATTCAACGAAACAAAAGAACAACACAAAAAAATAATAATAATCATATTAATATACACATATTAAAAATATGTTCACATAGAACATTGATCAAACTTGAGATCAACATACAATACGTTCACATACCAGTAAATCTCCAATTCACCAAAAAAAAAAAAAATGATTTATAATCAACTTCATCATAACACCTCAAAAGAAAACGAACTACATACACAATTTCCGTCAAAGAAACCGCAAGATCCAAAATCAACGGCGACGATCAAACAGGAAGATTATCAGCAGATTTCGGAAGATTATTAGGCAAAGTGATGATTGAAGAAGGAGGAAGAGAGTAACGAGGATCATCATGACGAGTAGAGCTGTTGAAGATTAATCCACGATCCATGGCGTCATCTTCATCGTCATTATCAGAGGTGCTGAGGTTGATGCAAGAACAACGTTCGAGTGAGGTGAAGAAGGCGGAAACGACGCCGGAGCCTAGATAGTTTGCCACCATGTAGAGCTTTGCTGTTGGTGAGGAGGTGGTGGTTATGGCGTTGGAAGTGGTGGTGTTGTCCATTGGTGGTAGGGTTTAAAATTTGGGGAAAAAATTAGGGATTTTTTAGGAGAGAGAAAGTAGAGGAGATGGTGGAAGGTTGAAGAGAGAGAAAATAGGGGGAAAAGATCAGATTGGAATTGGTAAGAATTTATGGATGTATTTTTTTTTTTTGGATTTGTTTTATTTGGTGTGAATTTAAGTCGGTTATTTATACACGCTTTCCTTGAATAACGGCATTTTGTTGATGTTAATGTTTATGGTTACTCTACAGTCCTACCCCTTTACGGCTTTACCATTGACATGGACCACGATGTTTTGTGATTGTCTATACTTACTAGTTACTAGCTTACGATGCATTTTATTCATCTATAATAAAAAGTGTAAGGTTCAAATAATATTTGAATTAGAGCCAAAATTAAATTTAAGGTGAAAAATTAATTGGAATTGATTTGTTATCAAATATAACATCTCAACTTGTCGTACAATTTTTACTATCTTATCAGTTTAACTCTATACCTTTACGGCTTCAATTAATGTTTCCAAATCCCAGACCATTAAAGCTTCTACTTATGTTGAGTAAGGTAATTTGGTTGATTAGATCTTTTCATGAGATTTCATTATTGTAAAGGTTATTATTAAAAAAAAAAAAAATGATCTACCTTGCTTTGAATATTTTGTAGGCTTTGCTACACAAAAAGTTGGGCTTTTCAAAGGGCCAACTCACAAAAGCAGATAGAAGTCCGACAAGATCGGGCCTCAATCGTTTTTAATTATTTCCTTTTTCCCTTTCCCTTGGTTAAGGCTTGATCTGGCCCCAGATTTTGATCATCTCTATCGTATTGATGTGCGAAGCATTTATAGATCATTGCCAAATTTATAAAAGAATTTACTTTGTCCGACTATATATCATAATAAATTTGCAAATATTCCGGATGACATATTGACATTCATACAATCACCGACTTGTACAACTATATAACTAGCTAACTCAATATACACCTTTATTATAACAAAACACAGCTGATAAGTGTAATGTTGATGAGTATTTTAACTAGGGGTGTAATTTGGACGAACTGGATTGGACTTTGTCAAGTTCAAATCTAATCTAATTAAAATTGGACTTGAATTTTTGAGTTAAAATCCAATCCAAACCTCACAAGAGTTTGTTTCCAATCCAATCCAAATAAAAATTTTCAAAGTCCAGAAATCAACCTGACCTGGTCCAATATTTATAATGACATAACATTTTTATATGATTTGTCCTAAATAAATGTGAATTTTGTTAAACAAAACAACAAAAACATCCTAATTAAAGAATATGAATGTATCTCAAATTTAAAAGCTCAAATACCACACATAATAAAGTCGAGTTGCGATATTTGACGTAAGAATGATCGAAATTATTGCTAGGGTTTATGTCTTTTGTCTTGCTAATTATTATAGTTCTTATATTTGTCGTAAATGTAACTTAAGAAATTGATCTTAAACCAAATTATGTATATGTGAATGAAAAAAATGTATAGAAATGAAATAAATAATTTAAGTATATGTATCCCATATTAAATAAGTATAATGTAACAGAGTATATAAATTTGACTGCATTGAATTTTAGACTTTTTAAAATCAATTTACACCCAAATTTTAATTACATACCAATTATCACTAATAAGCTATTTAAAACCTACTTTTAAAATTAGTACAGAACCCCATTAAAATTTAAGTTCAACTCTTACGGACAAAGAAACAAGTCCACGCAAAAATACCACAATAGATCCCAGGTCCGGACCAACTATAGCCCTATGGTTAGTCAGTTGGTTAACCTCTCCCCTAATTTTGTGCTCCTTTTTTCAATTTCTCATCATCTCCCTTTTATTGTTTCCTTGACAACAATTTTCAAATTTCCCTAATTCAATTTCCAGCTCTCCCAAACTCAATCTTCAACTTCCGACCACCGATCCGCCACCACTGCTCCACCAACTAAAGAGTTTTCCGGTAGTCGGCCCTCTGAATTTCCGAGGTAAAATTGCAAACTTCTACTCGAAAACGTTTATTATTTATTTTATTTTTATTTATTGTTATTGTTTTTAATTTTAATTATAGTTTGCAATAGTTTTGAATTTTGAACTTCTGAGATTTGCGATAACATTTGTTTGTATTAATCCATGTTAATTGATAGTAGTAATTCGGTAAATTCTGTTGGATTTTGTAGTTTGGATTAGGGTTTACAGATTTAAATATTTGAAATTGAGATTAATTTCTTTGTTAATTTGTTTCTGTTTGATTACGAAACCTAGCACTAATTGTGAATTTGTGATAACCTTTGTTTAAGATTAGATTAAAGCACAATAAAACCATTTGATTTTAGGTTTAATTGCATCCTAATTGCATCACTTGACTAACTAATCATTAGATGTAATTATAAGCTGCAGTTAGGTTGTAGTTTAGCTGATTGATTCTAATTGAGCTCAAATTAGTTGATCATTTGCGCAAACCCGCCTTCTGAAATTCTTGAACATGTGATCATCTGCTTGACAATGTGACACTTCATTTCATTCAGATTATCTGAGATCATCTTTTATTTAGTTAATTGAGTGTGTTGGAAATGTTTTTATGTTGGCCGTATGTTTCCTAATTATCTTTAATCTCCCATTATTTATGTTGGGATAGAACTTTCTTAAGTGAGTTTTAAGGGAAAAGCGACAAAACATAGCAGCTTTTGAGACATTGAAACGACTCAAAATATGTTGGATTTTACGTCTTATCCTCAATTAATGGTTGAGGATTGGTTTCGAGACTTACGTGTGGAATGTGTGTTTAATCATTGCTGCGCTTCTAAAATGATGATCGTTTATTGTTCAATCATTTTGAGGATCAAGTATTGGTTGCTACAGTTGCATTACGTTATGTGGTGATGCTTTTTTTGTTTTTTGTTTTTTTAAATTTTAATGACGCTTATGAGTGGCCTCAGACCCCCAAAGATGTCTATATGATTTATAGTTTTGGCTTATGTGTTAAATTGTGGTTGTGTCATCGTTGTCATGGGTCTTGTACTCTTGCCTGGATACTTTTGAATGACAGATTTTCGGACCTTTAGTGAGGCCTATTCAATTTCACATATTCCCAAGGTGACTTTTTGTCCATGCTTAAAATAATGTAATCAGGTGGCCCAAAGATTTGAGTATGCTGCATAATAGTTTTGATGTAGAAGGAAACTTGCAAAAATATTCACTAAGATGTGAAAATCTCCCTTGTATATATTGTAGATTTAGTTTTCTGTTATAGTCTATATGGATAGGAAAAGGCTAAAACAGTAAGCAACTTCCATTATATTTCCGCTTACAAAGTCCTATTACAGGCAGTTGACTGTAGAAGTAGAATAAGAGATCATAGTGGCATTGTTTTAGTTTTAATTGTTATCCATGTTAGACAACCAATCAAGCGACTTGTTTTGGTTATGGTCTCTACCAACAGATAAAATATTCGTTGACTAACCTTTCTAAATACGACATATGTTTGCTACTACTCTGTATCAGTTGTCATAGGACTTATGTTTGTTTGAAGTTGATGTGAGCACTGACTCGTTCTAATTGGCATGCTTGATGACAAGTTTATGTGATGTGATTATAAAACGAAAACCGTGAACCTTATCACTTGACCCTTTTTTACAGATCAATCGTCATAGATAACTACAATGGCAGGAGACAGAAAAACCCAAACCTGCAAAGATGTCCCTAACCTTTTGTCCTCCTTTGTTGAAACCTTTGTTGACTTCTCTGTCAGTGGTCTCTTTCTTCCTCCTCCCCCTTCAAATTCTAATCACAACACACCATTGGTCACCTTTTACCCTTCACCAGACCGCCTCATTGCCGTTGGCGACATCCATGGGGACCTTGACAAATGCAAGCAGTCTCTCCTTTTGGCTGGAATCATAGATGGGTCTGGAAATTGGTCTGGGGGTTCCTCAACTGTTGTGCAGATAGGTGATGTCCTAGATCGTGGGAGTGATGAAATAAAGATCCTCTACTTTCTTGAGAAATTGAAGCGCGAAGCAGATAAGTCTGGTGGAAAAGTCATTACCATGAATGGGAATCATGAGATTATGAACATTGATGGTGATTTTAGATTTATTACGATTGATTCTTTGAAAGAATTTTCTAATTGGGCTTTTTGGTATACTGTGGGTGGTTCAATGAAAAGTCTATGTTCTGGTATGGTGGATTTGCAGAATGATCCGTTTCGTGGTGTGCCCATGGAATTTAAGGGTATTAGGAAGGAATTTCATGATGGATTTAAGGCTAGAATTGCTGCACTGCAGCCGAATGGACCATTGAGTACTCGATTTTTTGCAAATAATGCGACAGTTTTGGTTATGGGAGAGAATGTGTTTGTTCATGGGGGTTTGTTAGCTAATCACGTGAATTATGGATTAGAGAGGATCAATAAGGAGGTTAGGGACTGGATTAATGGGGTCAGGGGGGATTTATGGAGAGATATAGGGAGGGGTAGGGACTCAATTGTTTGGTTGAGGAAGTTTTCGCATGAGTTAGCGGAGAGTTGTGATTGTGAAGCACTCGAACATGTTCTTACCACAATTCCTGGAGTAAAGAGGATGATCATGGGGCATACCATTCAAGGAAAAGGAATTAATGGTGCTTGTGAGGGCAAGGCAATTAGGATTGATGTGGGTATGTCAAGAGGGTGTATAAATGGATTGCCTGAGGTTTTGGAGATCTCTAAGAATGCAGAGGTGCGGGTTTTGACAGCTAAACCTGCTTATCAAGATAGCTATGGTGCTCGAGCTGTGAGAAGTGGTGGGAGAGGACTTGGTGTGTTGCTTGAGGAGGATAGACGCAAGCAGGTTGCAGTTAGAGTTTGACTTTTTTTTTTTTCCTTTTGAGTTGTTATCTCAGAGAACCTGAATTCTGACATTATTGCTTGTAGAGGAATTTGAAGTCTAATATAGCATGTTTTTGATGTTGATATTTTTGAGAACCCTGTGTTGCTAGGACGGGCAGATGTTTCAAAAATAAACTCTAGAATTAAGTAGAGTTTGGATGACAATTATTAGTTGTGTTTCGAATTTCAGTACTTAGTGAATGTTCCAGTCATTCGGTTCACTAAATGCTTAATGCTTAAAGTAGGGATCATGTGGTATCTCAAAAACCATTGCCTTTCCTGTGTACATATCTTGATTTTTAGCATTTGATGAACACTTCAATCAACACTCTTATGTCTCCTTACTCCAATGAACACTTCTATGTCTCCTAAATTGTGTTGTCTTTTAATTTTTGTTCATGTCTTATAGATTGTTCAAGTCTCGTTCTCGTTTCCCCCTTTTTTTTGGGGCTAATAATGTTCTGCAATGACTTGTGTGGCTTAGGGATTTGCCTTTGAGCATGACACTTAATTGGCAGTCTACCTTGGAAACACACTACGATATCTTGCACGTAGCAGAGGATGCAAGCTATGAGGAAATTCGCCAAAGTTATAGAGTAGCCCTTCTTCAGTGCCATCCTGATAAATTGCACAAGTCATTTGAAATGCCAAATTCAGGTGAAGAGATGGACAATAGATTCATGATGGTCCAAAAGGCTTGGGAAACCCTTTGTGATTCACAATCACGTGCTCTGTATGATAATAAGCTAAGATGTTTGAGATGTGATGAATTAATTGCACATGATGTTGCCCTGGAAGAAATGGTGGTCGAGGATGCTGGGGAAGCTTTGGATTTTTCTTATGAATGTCAATGTGGTGATTATTTTGGTATTAGTTGGTCTGAGTTGGAAGAAATGGGTTATGAGTTATGTAGGTTTGACAAGGAAGAAATTTCCATTCGGACTGCAGAAAATATACCTGGCCGTGTGATTCTTCCATGCAGCTCATGTTCTCTTAAAATCCGACTCTCGATCAACACGAGTTGCAGAGTAAAGCTATAGAAGTTGCATTATCTTTGTTTGACTTAGAGTTCTCATAAGTTGATGTCCTGATGAAGGCAAATTCAGTGCCTATCGATTTTGCTGTATTGTCAAAATGCCCAAGTCATACCTGAAGTTGGGTTCTGTTTTCTTGGTTGTTTGAGTAACAGCATATTCATTACTCGTATATAGTATTCAAGGAATGGTTTTTTTTTTTTTTTGGCTATGTAAAATTTGCTAATTTATGTCTTTATTATTCATAAACTTAACAAATAACCACGGGTTAACATATACGAGTACAAAGTAACACAAAAGCTTAAAACATAAAGTTTTGAATTTCATTTTTTGAGAAATGGTAAAGCTAAATTCAATTCAATTCAATTACGCGTTTAATCTAATACAAAGTATCAACAAGTTAACGACATTAGAGTTAGATAACTAGTAACACATATAAATAATATCTAAGAAATCACTGTGATAAGTATATATAGTAAATCACATGGCATTTTCGTAAATAAGTATAAAACTTTATTACCATGCTACCTTTAAGATTCATATAAAAAGAATCTTATCCCTGAACTTTTAACATATTACCTCAAAATGCTATTGTGATATGCAATTTTGCATATCAATATAATTTATTGGTCATCCCTCCGGCAGGAACGGCACTTGGGAAGCGAGGGGACAAAATCGAGTGCCACGTAAGAGGATAAGCTGACCCAATAAGGGAGAAAGAAAGAAAAAGATGGGAAAAATGCAAATGCTAAACAACATCGTTTGAAAAATGGCTAGTAGTATTGGAATATCCTTTCACCCAAATAGCATTTCCTTGAGAAATTCTTTCTCCAAACACCATTATTCTTCTGCTCCTAAACTTCAACAACTGTCTTTTTCAATCAATTGCTCTGGTAATCTTTCTTTCTCTCGAAGCTAAATTATATATGTATGTTTGATATATTATGATGCTGTTTTGTTTTATAGATTTTATGTAATGATTAAGCTCATTTGTTACTGATTGAAGATAAATTATTTATTTGTGGTTAATTTTTGTGAAATGATAAGGGACAATTGTTTAGTGGACAATATATAAGATTGTCCAAATGATATAATTGTATGTTTATTGAAACACATAAAATTGTTTATTTTGTGTACTTTCATTTTGTTTTTGGCTTTTAATTTTAATGTTTTTTTTTTTTTTATAATTGTTTTAGATGATCATAATCAATGACGAATTTATGCACTCATTAGAATCATTGGTTAATACTTTTACTTTTAGCTCTTATAAATTAGTTTACATTGTAGTACTAGTTAGGTTATTAAGTTATTTGTAGCATTTCTTATAGGTAAAAGCTAATGACTACTGTGAGGGAGTTAGTTAAAGGTAACAAAAAGTGGAAAAATTAAGTTAATTAAAATAAGCACTAATGACAAGGTAGTCCATTGTACACTTTGATTTAAGGTCACTTTGAATTCACCTAAGTTTTTATTAAGGATAAAGCTAGACTCTTGAAAGATCGATATAGGAAAGTTGAATTATTGCTGTGATCTATGTATGTGTGGTTCTTAACACGAAACTTACACTGCGTTGCACCGTTGAACATTACACTGTGTGGTTCTATGTATGTCATTATGTCGCACCTTGTCGTCCTTTGTTTGTCAGCTTTTCTCACTTTGGAGTCTTAAAAGTTTGCATCCTGTTTGAGACGTGTGCCTTTCATGTTTGTCTCTTGGGTTTATCTATTTTAGTGTGCTTAACGTGATGTGGTAAATGTTTCTTTTGGTACAGCTGTTAGAAATGGATGTGAGAAAGAGAATTCATCTCAGTTCAAAGAACTTAGGAATGTGGCATTTGGCCTACTGGCAACATGGGCTGTCACAGCTGCCTCTCCTGTAGTAGCTGCAGGCCAGGTTAGTCATTTTGTGATTGTTTCAAATTCTTTTAAACAACCGAGAGTTCAGGAATGTTTTTATGCACTTCAAAGTTATAAGAACAAAACTTCTAGTATTTTGTCATATCCATGAAAATGAATGCAACGTTCTTTGGATTTTACTAACTGACGCCAAATAGATTATTCATCTTGTGCTTGGAAACCTGAAATATTAGGGATTTTTGTGATCAAAGTCACATGAACCGCCATCTCACCTGTAATAGCTGATAGTGATTAATGTAACGAATTTAAATCATGTATATTCATGTTCAAATTGGTCTATGTATCCCTTGATCCCTCCCTTGTTAGTCATTAATACAACTCAAAAGTTATGCATCTTTCAAGCTGGTTTTACTCTCTTTGAGCTTACATTACAAAATCCAGTCTATACATCCCTTTCTTGTCACTTTGATAGCACACTAAAGTACTAAACCTCAGCTTTGAGACACAGAGGCTATAAATTATGTACTATTTGGGTATTAGAATCTGAGATAAGAGCAGCTGCTATGAGTTATTGAGCCTTAAGTATAGGCGTATAGCTGGTCCAAACGGACTTTTATGCTCCCGAGTTTCTTCTTCTATTCATGGTCTAACTAACACGTTCTTGGTTCCAAAAGCTTGTTCCCACTGGAACCAAAAAATTATTGTATAATTTGCTGAATAATTTAGTTGGCCTGACACAACATTCATACCATTCATAGATCTATTATAATGTTTTAGTTAGTTTGATGAGCTTCCTCATCAACCGTTCTCATATGCTACCTGTCAAACAAGCGTACTTCTTTTGAAGATTCTAGTAGAGTTTTCTTTTTCTAACTATTGCACTACTGCACTAAACTTCCTTGCAGAGACTTCCTCCCTTGTCTAAAGAGCCTAACCGTTGTGAGCGTGCATTTGTTGGTAACACAATTGGTCAGGCAAATGGTGTATATGACAAGCCCTTAGATCTCCGCTTTTGTGACTATTCAAACGACAAGACCAACCTCAAGGGGAAGTCCCTTTCGGCTGCTCTTGTGTCAGGTGCCAAATTTGATGGTGCTGACATGACAGAAGTGGTCATGTCCAAGGCTTATGCAGTGGGAGCTAGTTTCAGAGGTATAATAAATGCTCTTCTTTTCTTTCAACATCAAATCTAGTTAATGTTGAAGTCCTATTGAAACAGTCTTTTCTGATTAATCAATTGCTGGTATTGCGATATTGTAATGTTGTGTCTGTATACAGGTACTGACTTCACAAATGCAGTTTTAGACCGTGTTAATTTTGGGAAGGCCGATCTAGAAGGAGCTGTATTCAGGAACACCGTGTTATCAGGATCCACATTTGAAGAGGCTAAGTTAGATGGTGTTGTATTTGAAGATACCATCATCGGCTACATCGATCTTCAAAAGCTCTGTGTCAATAAATCCATCAGTGAGGAGGGAAGAGCTGAACTTGGGTGCCGATGAAGCGTCCCATTTATAAGCTCTCTCAACTCCATTCTTGTTTCAACAATTTTTTTTGTGTGTGAGAAGAAATTGTTTAGAGGCAATACTCATGTATATTTAGTCAAAATCTGTGAGTTTAAATAGGGAGAAGACATTGTAATTGACTGCTACTATGTATCATTGTTTTGTACTATAATAGTAATGCTCCAAGTACCTACAGGATCACAAACTGCACCATATTCACAATAACAGACTTAACAAGAAGAGAAAAGCATTAGCCAAGTTACGGACAATTGAATGAATAAGAAACTAGCCCCCGAGGTTCTATGATGAATTTTCACAAGCACTCACATTGCATTGTTCCTACACTTCGGAGAGTCTTGACTCTTGAGGGTAGTTGATGTGAACGTTAATTGATCTCAAGTCTTGGGTATCATTTCGTGAGATTTAACCGCCAAAATATTGTTGTATTTAGATAGGCATTGTTGGCAAGTTGAGAGATCATAATTTATGCACGACTATAGTTTGTTAATTTTGTGTATGCAAATTAATCAGATGAAATTATATGATACACTTAATACTCGATGTCCTTGACGTTTGTTTAACAATAAATAATTAAAATGTCAAAAAGAATAACAAGNTATTGTATAATTTGCTGAATAATTTAGTTGGCCTGACACAACATTCATACCATTCATAGATCTATTATAATGTTTTAGTTAGTTTGATGAGCTTCCTCATCAACCGTTCTCATATGCTACCTGTCAAACAAGCGTACTTCTTTTGAAGATTCTAGTAGAGTTTTCTTTTTCTAACTATTGCACTACTGCACTAAACTTCCTTGCAGAGACTTCCTCCCTTGTCTAAAGAGCCTAACCGTTGTGAGCGTGCATTTGTTGGTAACACAATTGGTCAGGCAAATGGTGTATATGACAAGCCCTTAGATCTCCGCTTTTGTGACTATTCAAACGACAAGACCAACCTCAAGGGGAAGTCCCTTTCGGCTGCTCTTGTGTCAGGTGCCAAATTTGATGGTGCTGACATGACAGAAGTGGTCATGTCCAAGGCTTATGCAGTGGGAGCTAGTTTCAGAGGTATAATAAATGCTCTTCTTTTCTTTCAACATCAAATCTAGTTAATGTTGAAGTCCTATTGAAACAGTCTTTTCTGATTAATCAATTGCTGGTATTGCGATATTGTAATGTTGTGTCTGTATACAGGTACTGACTTCACAAATGCAGTTTTAGACCGTGTTAATTTTGGGAAGGCCGATCTAGAAGGAGCTGTATTCAGGAACACCGTGTTATCAGGATCCACATTTGAAGAGGCTAAGTTAGATGGTGTTGTATTTGAAGATACCATCATCGGCTACATCGATCTTCAAAAGCTCTGTGTCAATAAATCCATCAGTGAGGAGGGAAGAGCTGAACTTGGGTGCCGATGAAGCGTCCCATTTATAAGCTCTCTCAACTCCATTCTTGTTTCAACAATTTTTTTTGTGTGTGAGAAGAAATTGTTTAGAGGCAATACTCATGTATATTTAGTCAAAATCTGTGAGTTTAAATAGGGAGAAGACATTGTAATTGACTGCTACTATGTATCATTGTTTTGTACTATAATAGTAATGCTCCAAGTACCTACAGGATCACAAACTGCACCATATTCACAATAACAGACTTAACAAGAAGAGAAAAGCATTAGCCAAGTTACGGACAATTGAATGAATAAGAAACTAGCCCCCGAGGTTCTATGATGAATTTTCACAAGCACTCACATTGCATTGTTCCTACACTTCGGAGAGTCTTGACTCTTGAGGGTAGTTGATGTGAACGTTAATTGATCTCAAGTCTTGGGTATCATTTCGTGAGATTTAACCGCCAAAATATTGTTGTATTTAGATAGGCATTGTTGGCAAGTTGAGAGATCATAATTTATGCACGACTATAGTTTGTTAATTTTGTGTATGCAAATTAATCAGATGAAATTATATGATACACTTAATACTCGATGTCCTTGACGTTTGTTTAACAATAAATAATTAAAATGTCAAAAAGAATAACAAGAAGCGCATCTAGTGTAGTGGTATCATAGTACCCTCCCACGGTACTGACCGGGGTTCGATTCCCCGGATGCGCAATCTTTTTGAAAAAAAAAAAAAAAACTTTATTTTTTGTGTAAGAGTACATTCTCTTTTCAGTTCTACAAACTAAAAAAATTGTTTTCCTTTATAATCCTCACCACTACAAATTAATTTAAATATATACCTTGAATTTAGTTTAGCCTCTTCTGTATCGCCCATAAAAAGTGAAAACATGCATGATCTAGCCTTACCTAACTCCTTATTTTGTAATCTACCTTCTACTATTTCATGTGTTATTCAAGTCACCTATTATTCCTCGAGCAATCTTCTTTGATTGTGGAAGCAATCAACACATTCAAGTCATCTATTATTGCATTTGAGTCACATAAATTCCGTGTGGTGTTGTTGATTTTTACTTGACCTCTTACATCCGAGTCGTCGTTTATAATACGTCTCATTTTTAAGGGTGCTTCTAATAATGCTTCAAATACCATTATACCACTATGGATTCAAACATATTAATATGATAATACATATATAGCACAGAGTAATATATTTATATTTTAGATCATAAAAATAGCCTAATAAAATAATCGGTTAAACGTCAAAAAAAATTTATTAATACAAGTACAGATTACTAGCTATGTGGTTAAGTGTTGTGAAATTAAGACTTGAACTCAATTTTTATCATATCAACCACTAACCTTTTTAAATGGCTCTATGAAGTAAGAAATTACCAAACAATCAAAAAAATAAAATAAATAATAATTAAATAAAATTGCTCCACAAATTCAAAATAATACATGATGGTATTGAGGGATATGTTAGAGTGTTACTTGTTAAGCTATGTATTATAAGTATATTATTAGATCTTTAGTCGTCCTTGATTTTAAAAAAAATAGAAAAACAACAATTACGGACTAACAAGTTAGGATTATTGTTGATAAAGAATATTTAAGAATAAAGATCATCACTCTTTATTTTAATTATAGTTATTTAACATGTATGCATGCATTCATTAAAATGAAATTGAAGGAAGTGTAAAAAAAAGAAATACGTACCTCCAATGTATTAGGTTGTGGTACCATTGCTTGAATTTGGAAGATTAACCTCTTATCATAATATTGCTTGCTCAAATGAGCATCTCAATCAATCTCGGCATTATCCTTTTAAAATCACTTTTAAAATTAAAATGCGTTTTCTAAAAATATTATTGTTACCAACAACAACAACAAAAAACGAAATGAATTATTGCTGCTATGATTGGAATACTCATTTGAGCAAGAAACATTACAAAGAGGTTTTCCTCGATCATATTTAAGAATTCAAGAGAATTTATTGTATGTTAATTTTTTTGGTGCTGCATGCACTTATTAATATAGAAGCCCTAGCTAGCTTAGTGCCCATATATGTACCTCGCAACATATCATAGGGATCGCAATGAAATGACAAAAATACCCTTCCAAACTTGAAGTTGTTGGCTCTCACATGAAGAGAAGTAAGGTAACAAAATAACAGTAGTTTTTAATTATTTGATGGTATAAAAAAATTGAAAGTCAGTTTGGGAAAGTTTGATGATGTAAGAAGAGAGGTAGTTTGTTTGTTGGGTGTGAAGTGTGAGTTTAGTGGCCTCCTTGGACTGGCAGCTCCCACGTATTAGGGAAATTAACCCCTTGTAATACGTATGCTTCTACCCACCACATTATAGAGGACCACACATTTTCTCTCCTTTAAGATATAATTAGAAAAGGTTACGTTTTACCATTATAAGCTTATATCAACTGGTAAAGGAGTTGTCGTTCTAACTGATCAACCATAACTTTTAAGTTTGATGTTTTGACAATGATCGAATAAGAATCCAATGACAACCCACTAGGAGTATTAGAGGACAAACTCAACCGAAAACCTAAGATGATAGTTGAGATTATTCTAGAATAGTTTTATACGCTATCCGCCCTTCATATGATAGCTAATTTTATTAGTGCATAACTATGGTAATTTAACAACTTTGGCAATAAAGAAAAGAATCTCTAGCTCCTGTAAGATACTCATCTTCATTTCTCTAGTCATTTTTATCTAACAAGCTGATGTGACACCTGAAAGTCACACTACAATTGACAAAAGTAACTACACTTACATTTTATTTCTCTTGTTCATTGGTATGCATGCTATATTGACTTACGAGTACAAAGTTTGATTTAATAAACAAATTATGGATAATCGAAATGTTCAATTATATGTTAATTATACATATGCTAGTAATCTAGTATTATGTGAATTATAGTCTTTTAGGAGTTGTATTGGAGTCAACTATATGGTTCCAGCTGATAATAACCTTCCACAACTTCTAAAGATTGCAAAATTTTCTGTTGAATCAACTAATATTAATTGTTTTAGGCTCTTTGATTTAAATTCTAGTTATCCTATAGCTTTTGCACATTCAGGAATTGCCTTATAGTACAGTCCTAAATGTTTATGATTCCTCAATTTAATGTTACAACTGTTAACAACTCTTCAAATATATTTTTTACCAACATAATCCTATGGTGGGTAATGAGGCTTTGTCCCATTTATTACGAGTAAGCGCACTCCTCATTACCAACCTTGTCCTTGTAACGCAACTATGCAAACACCCACACTATCCTCGTCTAAGAGTCCTTAGATCGTAAGGTTCGAGTCTTGGCACCTTATTTCCTTTGGATATTGTATAGGTTGAAAGTTTGAAACTATCTAACAAATTATCACCGATGATATAATGAAATTCGCTCTTTTTGTTTGGTAGAAATTGAAGATAGAGCTCAACCTATAAAATGCACTTTGGACTGTCTAATCCTGGGCTCACTACATTATTGAAGTCTATGATATTGGGCTTATTTGGCCCAATATGATCTCAAATTTTCTTCATGTATAGGCTGGGTTCAAAGGTTGATGTTTTTTTTTTTTTTTTTTTTT
>PYUH01000052.1:10411-63333 GCA_016808085.1 Suaeda aralocaspica | reverse complement strand
TTATTTTTTTTTTTTTTTTTTTTTTTTGTGATGGATCGATGACAACTTAACACATTGTTGCCCAATTATTGGCCCAACACACTTAGTAGCTAGGAAACAACAAACGTATGCTTGGATGTTCATACTGCAAAGGAACAAAGTGGGCTTTCCTTGTTACATACTTACATTTTGGTGAATTGACTTGCCTAGTTTTGTTGAATAATCTTTGGAACCTAACGAATAAAGGGAGTAAAATAAGATTAAGGAATCGGGACCATTGGATAAAGATAATGACATGTAATGGAAAATTATCCAACACAAAAAGGAGTGTTGATAAAATGGGAGGATAGAATGTGTCAAGGTATTGTGTATTGTTTAATATTCACAACGTTGTATGTAGAAATACATAAAATCAAACGTTGAAACAAAACATACGAATTCAAGATTTTAAGAAATTGAAATTTTCTCTTGACCAATCCATTTGTTCTTCATTTGACTATTTTAGTACAAAGAATAATTAAATAACATATTATTGCTTCATAAAAATTAAGATAAGATACAAAAAAATTTGACTATTGTGTTCAGTATAACTCGATTGTGCAACTAAGCTACAAGGTCCATACGAACATACTACTAACAAAGGAAAACATTCAAACTTATGACCTTGAATAGTTACATACACAAGTTGTATTCCCAACTACTCGTCCAACATCATCGATTAAATCAAACTTTGCAAGTCACAGTTAAACACTAACCAACTTAAAATTTCGCCAAAAAAAATTCAATCATCTCTAACTAGAACAAACCTATGATATTAAATGATTAATTATTTAACATGATTACATCACCAACATGAACATATATATACATCGATTCCATCTCAATTGCCTTCTAAAAACTCCAAACACAAATAAACAAGAACAAAAGAAACACAAATGTAGAATAAAGCCCAAAAAATAGCAAAAAAGAACAAATGTATTTTCTTTGGCTTTATCCAAAACAAAATTTAATGAAACTTTTCTCTTTTTTCAATTTTTTTTTTTTTGGTTAAAATTATTTCAAAAGGTAATTTGACAAAAATAACGTGTTAGAACTTAGAAACCTCTATCATCCTAATGTCTCATACTTCTCCTTTTACTCTCTTCCTTCTTTGACACCTCTTTTTTCCGATTTTCCCTCTTTTAATTTCTCTTTTTCAATCTTCAATTTCCTAAAAAAACGAAAAAAAAAAAAAAATCAAAAATAAAAAATAAGAAATTCAAAATCAAATTGAATAATATATCGTCTGAAATTAGGGTTTAGCAATATCTGATTGAATCTCAAACACCTCCATTTTCGTCAAATTTTTACAAGAATTTCGATTTTAATTTCAATCTAGGGTTAGGGTTCATATAATGGGAGGCGATTGGCAGCAATTATTACAATCGGTGATTATTGGATTAATCTTATCATTTCTTCTTGCGAAACTAATCTCATTTGTTACCGCATTTCGAGAGGAAAATCATACAATCACTCGATCATCGAGCACTTCCGATGTAGTTGCGCCACCTCCGGCGGTGGTTTCGCGGCACCACCGGAAACAGTCGGCGGCGTCGGAACCTGAGTCGGCGATTTCGGAAGGAGAATTGAGCGAAGTTGCGTCGAGAGTAAGCGACGATAACAATTCCGTTTTGGCGGAGAAAGGAAGTGTTAGTGGAGGTGATGCGTTTTTGGATGATGTTGCTACTGATGATGAAGATGATGATTGGGAAGGTGTGGAGAGTACTGAGCTTGATGAGGCATTTAGTGCTGCTACGGCGTTTGTCGCGGCATCAGCAGCTGATAAGGTGACGCAGAAGGTAGGGAATGAGGTGCAACTTCAGCTTTATGCTTTGTATAAGATTGTTACTGAGGGACCGTGTAGCGCCCCGCCACCTCCGGCTTTTAAGATGACGGCTCGCGCCAAGTGGTATTGTTGCTTACTCTGTAAAATGTGATTATGATTGATATTGTTAGTCAATATATGAATTTATATGATGAAATGATTTTGATAATGTTTTGAATTGATGATTGTGTGGTTTGGAAGTTGGATTATAAATGCATTTGTATTTTGTATTAGTTTACGAAAGGTGAAAAGTGACAATTATGTTTGCAGGTGTTGTTTTCGAGTGAAGGAGGTAACTTTATTGGATTTCGATGCGTAAAAAAAAGAACGATTAGAGTGGTGTCATTGGTGATTAAGGTTGTGTTACAGTGAGGTGAATAGTAGGAGTGAAAGTTAATTTTATGATTTTGAGGTTTTTGACAAATAGTTGTTGTCTTGGTGATGGTGATTGATTTAGAAATATTATAGGAGGTATTAGTTTGGTACCTTTATTTGAATCTAGATAGTAGTTAAGAGGCGCTTTGTATATATATAAGCGTTTTTAATGATATGCAGGTTGGTTTTTGTATCTTATGTTTCCTTAGCTTGTTGGTGTTATTATTAAAGTTTCAATAATAAATACCAACTACTAAGTTGATGAATGGCTCTTGTGGGCTTGTGGTTTTTAACCTTTGATGGGGATGTATTGGGCATTTTGACAGCAAATTAAATATGCACTTGCCTTATTTTAGATTTTAAGGTTGCCTTTTTCTTAATGATGTCTTTGTGTTAGTGATGTTGGATTGTTGAGGAGCGTATGCTAGAAGCACTGGCAGGCATCTCGTACATTTCATGTTTAGTTGATGCGGAAAGTGCAGTTTATAAGTAGTAATAGGGTTCCATATCTTTGGATGTTTTTATTAAGGACACAATTAAGGATTATATGGATTTAATGCACAAGGAAGTTATGTTTTATGCTTAAAAGATGTGGAGATTGTGACCTTTTAGGAAGTAGAACAATTTCCTAATTTTTGGCGTGCCTAATTGCTACCTTATGAAGTTAGATCACTCACACTTGTTTGACATTGAGTGGTTACCTCACAATCAGGAATTTTATTAGGAGAAGGGTTTAAAGGATCTTTTTTGAAGAGGCTGCTTGAATGATCTGGAATTAATTTTGTGGAGAATCTCCATTAGTTGTCATGAATTTTTTTTGTTCTTGGTGAACTTGTAATTTTGGTTTGTGTTATTATACCATTTTCTAGGGCAGGAAGTCAGGTCATAGATGGTCAATGTGACATTCGTGCTTGCAGGTTTGGATGACATTTTTTTAAGTAAGGCTGTAGGACCTTACTTAATCACAACGTTGTACATTGTTTTAGAAGATTGTTTTGCACTTTTGTCTTCTGTTGGGACAATGTTTTAGTAAGATTGCTCTCTTTCATGAGGCTAGAATCAACACTTCCTTTGGATTTTTATTTTTTTATCCTTTTACTATTTATTTATTTTCCAATTTCCTGGAAGTTTGATACTGCTGTAACATTTTTCTATTGTCTACTTGACAAATGTATCCTTCTAAAATTCTACTCTAATCATCTTACTCTTTTTTAATGTTACAATATATTGGCAAGTACTAATCCCCAATATTATGATATAAGAAAGAATGTAACCAGGACGTGATATATTTGTACTGATCCCCCATTATCATGAGCAGCTGTTTATCCGGCTAATCTATTTGTTAATGAATCAGGAATGCATGGCAGAAATTGGGTGCTATGCCTCCGGAGGATGCAATGCAGAAGTATGTTGAAATCGTGTCAGAGCTATATCCTACGTGGGCAAGTGGTGGTGCAGATGTGAGTGTCTTCAGATTCCACCCTCCTCTTCCCCTATCTCTCTTTCTCTCCCCATAAAAGGCAAAATTATGCTTAAATATGTAATGTATGTTTCGAGCTTATAATTATTTTTCTTTAATGCTGTTCACAGAAATCCAAAGGTGGAGACGGTTCTGATTCCAAGGGACCCATCGGACCAGTTTTCAGCAGTTTTATGCATGAGGAGGAATCTGGAGTTGAAATGTAAGCTTGCCATTATTTGGTGGGAATTTAATCACGTGCTTTTGTTTGCTTTTAGAGTTTTATGCCCTCATGCATACCATTTGTCTCCTGTCTTTTTGATTGGCTATAATTGCTCTTATTTTATTTTTTTTAATTTCTCCTGCCATATGTTTATTATATGTGAAGCTAAGAGGACTAATCCCATAACGTGTATACCCAGATGAGTCATGGCAGAGACATTTTAAATCATAAAATCAAATGCATTGTAAACTTGTTTTTGTGTATAATTCTGGTTCCACATGCTACATGAAAGCGTTCACATTGGTTTCCACAAAATTGTTTAGGTTTCAGGGGTGTGATAGCTGATGCAAAAGTTGTTCTATTGAATTTTGTGATGCATAGACATGTTTTGGATTTTAGATATTTTTTCCATTGGTTCTTAGGTCACGGAATAATTGGCTCTGGGTATGAATCTTAAATTTACAAGTGAAGTTTTTACAGAGTATGAATGCCAAGATTGGGCAATAATCAACAACTGTTTTTTTGCATTGACGTCTTTTTTTCAGGAAAATGGATGCTATACATGACTTTGCTAGAGAAGGTGATGTACCTAACTTGCTTAAATGCATTGAGAATGGGATAGCGGTGAATCACAAAGGTATCTCCCTCACTTTTTGCACTTTATATGTTGCTGTTCACAAAAGCTGTTGTTTTTGGGTTGCGTCATTGTAAATTATGGGTGCAGGGCTCTTCTAACTTTCTTTTGATGGTTATATTTAAGGGGTTGCGTCATTGTAAATTAAGGGTGCGGGGCTCTTCTAACTTTCTTTTGATGGTTATATTTAATCGGATAAGTTGTATATATTTTTCTAGGACAACCTTTACTGTGTAGAGTTCTTATGAAGACAGTAATGACAGTGTAATGATATGGATCATTTCTTTTTCCCTTGTTTCACTGTGAGAAGAGAGTTTGTGGGGTTGGTTTACTTCGTGGAATTGGTAACTATGCTTGAGGCTTTAGTTTGTCTTAAATAATCTGGGATAAGAAGATTGAAATTGAAAAATTGTGAATTATTGCCAGCCAAGTGCATTTTCCATGGATGTGTGTGTGTGCCTCTTTGCCTATTGTTAATCGAATGCGTCTTGTATAATGTATTAAATTTCAGTGTATAAGTTATTTTGACTATGTGCAGGACTATTTGACTATTTGTGAACATGCTTTGTGATTATTGTGATTGGTGAAAAGCTAGCATTTCTTGTCTGCAGATAGTGAAGGTCGGACTCCATTGCATTGGGCTGTAGATCGCGGCCATCTTCCTGTCATAGAGTTGCTCTATAGCAAGAATGCAGATATGAATCCTAAGGTAATGTCAAAGCTGCTTTCTCCATTTGTTTTGTCACTGCTTTTGGGTGTTAGGGGATTATGCTTTATTTTGCTGGTATGCTGTTTCTCTAGAGGCATCTGCACTGATATAATTAAACATTAGCGAAATTTACTGAAGATATTTATCAATTTCAATTCAAAAAACTGCTTGTCAATTTTGGCTTGCCCCCATCCCTCAGTCCATAAATGAATCTAGAAGAAGTATCTCTTGGGTGTGTCATATCACGGTACGATATAATCAATAGCTCCCAGAGCTAGCCTGAGATCTGTTTCTCTATTTGTAACTATCCTATTTGGATTCTTTGGAAGTTTCTGACATCAATATGGAATGCTTGTTTCTGTATTTTTTTCTTTAATATTTTTAGCGTCAATGAAAGTTTTAGGCATTGGTTATTATCCAAACGTGTAAAGGGAAGGCTTCCCTCTGTGTTTTTTCTGTAATCTCTGTACATAGTAATATCAATAATTGTTTAAGACTTTAAGACATCGGTTACCATCCGGACACGAATAGTGGCGATGAGGCAGACGTACTTGGCCAACCTGGGTAGTTGTTTTTCTGTTTGTGGAGGTTGAAGGTTTTTTCTTTGATCGTTGTTGGGCACAAGTTCATCGCTTCTTGAGTAGTAGAGTCTCATGCCCGATTATATGTAGCTTTCGTTATTTTTATATGGCCGATCCTTTTGGATCTTTTTTTCCATCCTCACCACATATCCAGTTGAATTTCTTTGTTAGCAGTTGAATTGTATTGGGGATTAGAGATAGATTGATAGAGCCTCCAAATGAAACCTAATAATTTCAGTAAACCATGAGTCCATGAAACCTTAAAATCTTTTGGCATTGGAAAATGGGAATATGTCAGTCTGAATTAATTGGGTACTTTCTAAACTTCAGCTCTACCTTATTCCACACAACCTTGGAAGAAGTGGTCACTCCTTACCACCCTCACACCCTCATCCCCACCCAATGATTAATCAAACAACATTTTACACTGCTCATGAAATTAAACTATCTAGAAATCCCAATTTATTGGAAGTGCAACTTCCTGCATTCAACCAAATGGCCAAGATCAACCACTATGCTTGGTGTTACTTCTGCGGTGCTGATTCTGGTGTGTTGTTTGAACCCCTTATTACTGACTGGTTACAATAATCATTAATGGCTATTGCAGGACAATGAAGGACAAACCCCATTGCATTATGCAGTTGTCTGTGACAGAGAGGATATTTCTGAATACCTTGTGAAGCATGATGCTGCTGTTGATATAAAAGATAATGATGGCACATCACCAAGTGAGCTCTGTGAGAAGAATTGGCCCTGGATGCGATCTAAAGTTAAAGTGGTTGAGTAATGGGTTTTTTTTTGGTTATCCTACACTCCCGCTATTTATATCGGTCAGGGAAACCCTACGTGGATTTGTACATGCTATGTATTGTCTGTCAATCATGGTCCTGTTTTGTCTTGAAGACGTGTTAATATAGGTTAACGGGTTAATATTACAAGTTATTTCAAATGTTGAAATAATTTTTTTGCCTGCAGAATCCGGAAGATGATTTATTTTATCTTCTCTAAATGCCAATAATCTGGTGTAGATATTGTTATAGGACTGATAGCTTATGTTCCTAGGAAATATTCACATTATTGTTGATAGAATTCTGATACGTCTGCACCCTTGCCGTGGCACTGTTGCCCTGCAATTATGACCTTTCTTCATGGCAAAAAGGTTATTGTCCACTTAAGTCTTCCAAAGACTCTAATTCCCCTGTTTCCCACATTTAAATCTATATGTGATGAGACTTTAGCTGCCTCTCCTGGCTTCTTTTTGGTTTTGGCTGTTTGGAACTCTTTGCAGCATCTCTGTTATTCACCGATCATGGCAAGCCTTCCATTTCAAAATGTTCCTAAGCTGCCCTGTAGACTCAATGAAAACTTTGTCTTCCAGAATCGCAAAGATGATGAAGAACTCTTAGCAGCCACCTTGGTGTTCTAAGTTTCGAACTCCTGTGTTTAGGTTCATTTAGATAAGTTGAAGAAAATTGATTGAATCACTTCATTCCCTTGATTTCTTTGCCCTAAATCATTCTTGACATGGAGTGTAAACATAATGTATAGTATGAAGTTGAAATTGGATAGAAAAAAGAGGAAAAAGAATAAAAGTGAATATTTATCATGAAAGAACTACTTGTACATAGGGTAGGTGGTGAGAATCGGTCTCAGAACCTCTAGAAACCGGGAGGAAAACTTTAAATAATTGAGTTATCCCTCCCTTTTACTTACAAAATTTAATTTATTATGAAAGGTTAGACACTAGAAAGCTTAGAAATAGGAGAAAATACCCCATAACTTCATTTACTTCATTTAAAACAACTAACTTACTTATTATCCACGAGGCTAAGATCCAACCAGTTCACAAACCACCCGTTAGTTTGAAAGAATGATTCCAATAGATCTGTCGCGACAAATATTCCTATAGGTTGATCGGAGTTTACATTCCTACCTAATGCTACTTCACATTGTTTCTGAATTTTTATTAATGTTACTAGTTTAGGAGATTTCCTAATATGAGCTGTATACTCTAGCTCCTCCCTAAACAATTTCTACTTCCAGGAGCTAGCAATCCCAATTTTATTGGAAGACAAATTGGGAAAAATAAATAATTTTGATGTCAAATTATCATGGAGGCTTGATATAGTAGCCTCTTGTTGCTGTTTTTCAAAGTGTCAAATTTCATGGCGATTTTGACATGGCAGATTCTTATAGCTCAATCTCTACATCATGGGCTTATGTAGAGTTGATCAATTAGCAATTCAGTCAGTTCACCGAGATCAATGCGAGTTGGACACAGCAGGTGTTCCATACTATACAAGTAATGCATTTGTCAATGCATGATTAAAATTCTTCAAAGTTTTGGAATTTAATTGGAAGTGGGTAACAGGACTACTAGAAGTCATTTTCGCCTCTCAAACGAGTTTACTGAATACTGTTTTGTAAGATTAGAGATAACATATGAGCTTAAAGCAGAGGTAAATTATGAATTCATAAGTGAAAAAAAAAAAGAATAAAAACACTAGCAATTCAGCTGACAAAAACAGCTGAAATATCCTATACATTAACCTTCAAAATTTGAACTTGGTGAAGGGAAAGAGGAAACCCAAATATCCAAAAAGAGTTTTCCCATCCCAGTTTTTCCCTAAAACTCCAGTCACTCTTCTATGTTTTTCGTTTTTCTTGCCAAATGCTTCCAAAAGGAAGTCATCATCAATCTAAACCTAATACATCCAACAATAATATCAGTGATGTAACTTAAAGCTCATCATGACCATCCTCGGTATCCTCTGAATCAGGGCTTTCACCTGATGGACCACCAGATCTTTGGTAAACAGCGGTAATGATTGGGTTGCAAACTGCCTCAACTTCCTTGAGCTTCTCCTCATAGTCTTCCTTCTCAGCGCTCTGGTTGTCATCCAACCATTCAAGGGCTTCCTTAACAGCAGCCTCAATCTTTTCCTTCTCATCAGACTCTAGCTTGTCAGCCAGCTTGTCCTTGTCATTAACTTGGTTCTTCATGTTGTAGACATAAGTCTCCAAACTGTTACGGGCGTCAATTCTCTCCTTCACCTTCTTGTCTTCTTCAGCAAACTCCTCAGCTTCCCTAACCATTCTCTCAATTTCTTCTTGGCTGAGACGACCCTTGTCATTTGTGATGGTGATCTTCTCAGATTTTCCCGAGGCTTTATCTTCAGCCTTCACGTTAAGGATACCATTGGCATCCACTTCGAAGGTGACTTCAATCTGAGGTGTTCCTCTGTTTACATGAAAAGCATATAATTAGCAAATACAACAAAGATCAATCAAGAAAAGTTACTAATCGAAATAGATTAGGGGTGTTTCTAACAAACCTTGGAGCTGGTGCGATTCCAGTGAGATCAAACTTTCCAAGAAGTCTACAATCCTTGGTGAGACTCCTTTCACCTTCAAAGACCTGAATGGTGACAGTGGTTTGCTGGTCTTGGTAGGTGGTGAAAACCTGAGACTTCTTGGTAGGAATAACAGTGTTCCTTGGAATCAATTTGGTCATGACTCCACCAACAGTCTCAATACCAAGGGTAAGAGGTGCAACATCCAAAAGGAGGATATCTGTGAGACAACCAAAACACAAGTTAAGTCTTATGTTAAAATTAGGGTGAACTTCTTTCACTGCAAGTTACTATACTTGTTTGTAGTAGTATGAAAATAAGCGAATTACCTTTGGTTTCTTCACCACCCTCTCCACTAAGGATACTTCCTTGAACAGCAGCACCGTAAGCAACAGCCTCATCAGGGTTAACTCCCTTGTTAGGCTCCTTTCCGTTGAAGAACTCCTTCAACAATTGTTGGACCTTAGGAATCCTAGTACTTCCACCAACAAGAACGATCTCGTCAATCTGGTTCTTATCCAAACCAGCATCATCCATGGCCTTCTTGACGGGCCCCATGGTCTTCCTGAAAAGGTCATTGTTCAACTCCTCAAAACGCGCCCTGGTGAGTGGCTCAGAGAAATCAGTACCGTCAAAGAGAGACTCAATCTCAACACGGACTTGGTGCTGGCTACTCAAAGCTCTCTTGGCACGCTCACACTCTCTCCTCAATTTTCCAATAGCCCTGTTGTCCTTGCTGATGTCTTTGTTGTGCTTCTTCTTCACCAACTTGATGAAGTATTCCATGAGCCTCTGGTCAAAGTCCTCACCTATATAAAACAAACAACGAAATCATGTCAATTTAAAATTCACAAAATTAACGTGATAAATTTGCATAAAAGAAACAAGGACCATCTCTCTAGATGGATTGAAGCAATCTTTACCTCCCAAATGAGTGTCTCCGTTGGTTGCAAGAACCTCAAAGACACCATTGTCAATGGTCAAGATACTGACATCGAATGTACCACCTCCAAGGTCAAAGACAAGGATGTTCTTCTCACCACCCCTCTTGTCCAATCCATATGCAATAGCAGCCGCAGTAGGTTCATTAATAATCCTAGCGACATTCAAACCAGCGATGATTCCTGCATCCTTGGTAGCTTGCCTTTGGGCATCGTTAAAGTATGCTGCAACATGTTTCACATCAGATATGTTAAGTTATTTATCCAACAATTAATGAAAAAACTTGCTCCAGTACAGTAAGGGTGATACTGAATAAGTCGAGAAGAGATTTGCGTTTCAAAAACTAACCAGGAACAGTGACAACGGCATCCTTGATGGTCTTTCCAAGGAAAGTTTCTGCTGTCTCCTTCATCCTAGTAAGAATCATGGCACTGATTTCCTCGGGACTGAAAACCTTGGTGTCACCATCTTGAACCTTAACTTGGATGTAAGGCTTTCCGTCTCTGTTCACAATTTTGTAAGGTACAAGCTTCATGTCCCTCTGGACCTCTTTGTCCTCGAACCTATTGAACCAAAATACCATCAGGTAAGTATACAACTTCAAAATATACATACAATGCGTGAAATATAAGGAAGAAAACTCACTTTCTTCCGATGAGCCTCTTCACATCGAAGATAGTCCTCTCAGGATTAGCAGCTGCCTGATTCTTGGCAGCTTCACCAATCAACCTCTCATCGTTTGTGAATCCAACCCATGATGGAGTGATACGGTTTCCTTGATCATTCGCTATAATCTCAACTTTACCATCCTTGTACACACCAACACAAGAGTAGGTGGTACCCAAATCAATACCAATGACTGTCCCTAGCTTAGGAGCTTCATCTTTAGCAATCGCAAACGCAAACAAAGTCCCTGATTTCGTTCCAAATAAATTCCATGTTAATTAATGTCATCACAAAACAATTTTACCAAAATCAACTAAACCATTGGTTTGTAAGAGCATTAGAAGACATGCATATGCAGTATACATATAATGCTAAAAATAACATAATTAAAACCATATAATACAAATTAGTTATACTATTTTCAAAGAACGTGTTTGTCCTTATACTAATTAGTTAAATTGTCAACAAATTCAAAATGCGTAAACTACTATAATTCAAACTAAACCATTTTCAAAGAGTATATTAATAACATTTTTGATCGTCACTAATATTAATAGATTTAATTAAATTAAAAATATATTAATTAGTTCACTCTACAGAAAACAGCTGACCGAAGCACATCTATAAATCAGCTTAAATACTCATCTTCTATTCTTCTCAGAAATGCGAAGAAAATTATTTAGAGCTAATTTGGATAGGAATTGATATTTTATTAAATTACAAATTTAAATCCAAATTGAGCTGAAAGTTTCATAGATCCAACTAAATATTCCACAATTAACCAGATCAACTTCCTTAACAAATATCCAAACATACTTAACTAATTACTAATTATACAACTAATACACTTACCATACTCAAAATGATCAGATCATTGAAAGTAATTCAACTAATTTAAAAGATAAATCAAATTAATCAATCTAATACAAACATACATTCAGATTTGAGGATAAACATATTAGATCTCATACACTCACTCTCACTTATCACATCAAACAATCCAAAAATTTGAAGTTCAAACAACAGATTTCAAATCATTCAAACTCTTCAAATGCAATGCAAAATCAACTTCGAAGCTCAAACAACATCATCAACAATGTCGAAGATCTAGAGAATGAGAAAGTTAGAAAAAAAAAAAACTCACCGCATAAGATGATTCCTAAAACGATTGAAGAAGCGCGTGATCTCCACGCTACCGCCATTGTTAACTTCACCGGGGAAAAATCAAACGACGTAGTTTTATCGTTCTTCTAATTTTCCTTCGATTAGAGAGTTTATTGTTTTCTGTTTTTTCTAAGCTTATGAGAGAGAAGAAAGGTTTATATTTATAAAGGAGAGAGAGTGAGAGAGAAGAAGGTTCAGACGTGTCACAAATGGTGACGTGGACCAATAAAAAAGGAGAAGGTTGTGGTTTAAGCCAATCAGATTATTTTGTTTTGCTAATTTTTGGGGAAATTTTTCAAGTTTTTTCGTTGATAAAAATAAATAAAAAAGTAAAAACAAATTGTGTCTTAGAAAAGAAATTTTGAAACGAAGGAAAGCGTCATATGGAATTACGTGGACCAATCAGATTTCGAGGGGCCAGTGTTTAAACCAATAAGGACTGTTTATTGGTTGGGCAGATCCTAGCCGTTGGTTTGGATCTAAGGAAGGAAAAGGTGTTGGTGATTTACTGTTTTGCCCTTCTATTACTTAAAAATTTGCAGTTTGATTCCTAATATGAGGACCTATTTGTAATTTTTTGTTACAATAGAAGCACAATTGACGTGGAATATTCAAGAATTGAAGTCGATTTGCTTAAAAAATTGCACTTTGATTCAAGGATGTGGATTAACGACCTACTTATAAATGCAATTGTAAAATACATTGGTATTTGGGTTTAAAAGTGGATATCATGTCGTGCCGTGCCGTGTCGTTGTAGGTCGTGCTAGAATGAATCTATAATTTGATCAAAAATTCTTTTAATTTTGTTCAATTTCGTATGCTTAAATATTAATTTGTGGCGTTCTTTTTTCTTTGGAAATTTGTTGATCTTTTTACTTTTGCATGGTGAATTTTCTGATTTTGGTGTAAACAATTCTGAATAGTTTAACCACAATTAAAAAGTGTGAATGTTGTTAATTTGTCACCGATTTTTCTACAGCTCACTTCATAGGGTTTCTTGCTTCATTATCTAGGTTTTTGCTCAAATTTCTTAGGTGTTTGTTTTGATTAATATTGCGAGACAATAATGTCAATGCAAGTGAGGTGGTGAGTGTGGTGGAAGGAGAACAAATATATGAGGTAAAATGGGTTTGCAACGAGAAAGCGGAAGAGGAAGCACAACTAAAATTGGCGATGGTTAGTTGTTTATGGACAACCAACAATGTAAATTCACATGTTCTAATGTCCACAATGAAGAAAACTCTGGAGTCCTAAGCATGGAATGGGGACAAATGACATTGGTGAATGATTATTCTTGTTCTAGTTCCATTATTGGAAGGACAAAGCCTTTGCCATGGATTTTTAACCACAGCATTAATTTTGTCATCTACATGCCACTGACGTTTTCACTACATGCCAGTAGCTTTTACACTACATTTGAGGCATAAATATTAGTTCCTCTAAATGCCAGTAACGTTTTCATTGTATTGGGTTGTGGTACCACATTCGGGGCAGCATATATGTTATTTCCTCAAAATTTCTCTACATGTCCATAGTGTTTTGATGAGTGCCATCATGCCATGTATGACATTCTTAAGTAGTATTTTTAGGCTTATTTAAGTGTGTTTTATTAAATTTTGATTCACTTTTGCTTGGTTTTTGTTTGTTTTTTGTTATTTGGTAGCTTTTATATGTGTTTAGTGTGAATAAGTTGAGTTTTGATGTTAATTAGCCTTTGTTAAACTATACTTAATTAGTTCCATTTTCGATTTCAATCTGACACCAACTTCTATTGGGTAGGCCTAAGGGAGAAACGATCATTGGGCTTTTATGACTCGTGACTTCGTGAGGCACCCGCAGACCCCATAAGTGTGCAGTTTTAAACTGGTGCCCCAAGTAAGAAGTTGGAAAGATAAAAAAATGCAAAAAAGCGTCGATTACAATAAATTTTTAATAGGTGGCCCGCCGGCGGTCGGGGTATCGGTCAATTGACGGTCGCTCCTTGGTCCATCGATAGACCGATATTCGTTATGCATTTTTCATGATTTATTTATGCGCAATTTTTGGCCCTATTTCAGCCCGGGTTTGTTGATTTTTGTGGATTTAGTACTTAGCTTGTTTTTTTAGTGTTAAGGGAGTCACAAGGGCAAGGCGACAATCGAACCCATGACCTTATGAAATCGGGAGGAAAACTCTAATCAATTGAGCTATTCCTCACTCTCAATACTTAAAGCCTGTAATTGTATGATATCCAATTTTCATTTGCAAAACTTTGGTCGTAGGTTTAGAGAAAAAAAAAGTTCAATTGGGTGCTAATTTTTGGCAAAGTTGTTGTTCAACTTTTTATGCTAATTCAAATTCATTACGAGTAAGTTCTTTAATTTTCTTCAACTTTTGCTTAGGCAATGTTCACTTCAACTTATTCAAACACTCTAATGTTTATAAAATAATCAAATGAGATTAAAAAAAACAAATCAGATTTAAAACAATCAAATCAGACTATACTAGAACATAAAAGTTCATATCATATTTAAAATATTACGTAGCATTTGAACAAAAAATAACTACAACAGGTTTAGATTAAATCAGTTTCAAAAAATACAAATCAAACCAAAATAGATAAGAAAATTTAAGATTAGAAAAATTTAGAAAAAACTGAATATAGCCTCAACTTTTTGCCATTTGAATCTAAAATTTGAGCAGTTCATGGTTAAGTATAGTTTTTGATTTGAATTTGTGATTTCTTTAATTTCTTGAATAATTTTTTGATTTTTGAGTTTAATTCATGAAATTTAAAGTATAATGAGAATCATATGATTAAGATTGATTGTGTCTAAGTGAGTTTCTAAATGTAGATTTTGAGTAAGCGACCTTGTATATTTTGGTAATGTTCAAAATAAAATTTGTAGTTTTTTGTATTTATAAATGTAATAAATGCAAATTATATAATAATTTATTAAGATAAAAAAAAATCCACTAGTTAGCAAAAAAAAAAAAGTCCGAGGTAGTATTTATTATAATAAATATAAAACCATGAACTATTCGAAATATTAAATTAGTGCATTATTATGAACTATATACTAATAAAATTGCACAAGTGATTAGGATAGTGTCTCTTGTAAACTCATATCGATTCATGGTTTTTGCAATATAGATGACTGATCGATGAAAGATGAGTTGTTATGATTTCCAAGTGTTTTAAGTTTTAAAATAAATATCTACTCATACATATGAACTATTGTGCATTATAACACTTGTTCGTACAAGGTCATGTAACTATAACCATATCTTTTTATCTCACTTCTCTAAATGAGGAAAACAAAACCATAAGTCATATATTTGGAATAAATAGGGATATATTTGATTCTTTAGAGTGGAGTGCAGTGAGTTTACTGTGTTTCCTCCTCATCCTTACCTCTACCCCAATTTTCCCTACCCGCAAGGCCCACCATCCGCTAAATATCCATGATAATTTTAAAAAATAAATCATTAAATGAAACATAAAGTTATTAAAACCTCCATAAATACATGTAAATATTGTTTTAGCTTGGATTACTAATAAGCAAATTCGATGATATATTTTCAATTAGTACAAGTTGAATTATCATGGTATGAATATTATAACTAAAAGTAAAAAAATGATAAAATATTATAATTAATCATGAGTTGGTTGGATACGAGGTGGGGATGGGGCAGAGATTAGGCGGGTGTAACTAGTGGTGGATCCAAGATTTGTAACATGTGGGTTCGAAGTTGTTCATACACCGATTGTCCGAGTATTCGGATATAGGATCGGTTGTTCGGTTTTGCACCGATGCACTACAAAGCATGCAAACACACAAGTTTAAAATGAAATAAAACAAAACAAAATAAGATGTTCCAATACATTAATACATAAATTTGAATGTCAACATACAACACATAAACAGTCAAATGCTCAAATTTCACTAAAAAAACCTTACAATAGGATACGACGGGTTTTCATACAAAAGTAAAAGTAAACAAATCAAACTAATAGATTCGACCCTTGGTCTTGGGTGAAGAAAGTAAATAACGTAACTTGATAGACTGAAGTAGTAGAATTGTTATAATTTGCACGCATTTTCTATATATTATTTTTTGGTTTATTTATTTATTTTTTCTAGATTTTCCCTTAGATTTTTGGGATTCAGTTGAGCTGTTAAACCCACCCAAACCACGCCTATACAAATGATAAAGTAAGACAAATCTCTTATTCACTCACCCCTGGGTATAACTTAATATCTATTCCAATTCCATTCATGTAGTGAATTCAAATATTATACCCGTCATCATCTCATCGAGTCATCCCTATACAAATGATATTATATCACCCGCCCCATCAACATCCGACGAGGCGGTGACTTATAATCTTTCAAAGAGTATTCGATACGCATCACTATCCTTCACTACAACACTGTACCAAATTACCAATAAGAAGGAAAAAATTAAAAACCTGAAATCACAAATTGGCGCTCATTTTTTTCAAAACCACGCTCCTCACTCACTCATTCTCTCTTCTCCATCCGCCATGGAAGCATCCACTGAAGCTTCAACACTCCTCAAAAAGCTCGAAACCTACGACTTCACTTCAATCTTCACCTTCTTCAACACTTACCTTCAACCATTTTCCCCTTACATTTCCCCCAAATTTCAAAACCCTAACAAAAAACCTTCGCGCAGTAAAAAACCCTCGCAGCTACCTTCAATTCGCTCACTCGCGAAAACATTCTTACCATTCATCAATCGCTCACTCTCTCTCCTCCCGAAACGCCTCTCCGAAACGCCGAAACACGCGAAAACCGTCGAATTTGCGACCGAATTGCTCGAATGCTATAGTCTTTGCTTAGATTGTTTAGATGTTGTGGCGTCGGAGTTGTCTGGGAAGTCGTATAGTGCGCATTTGCAGAGAGGGAGGTATGTGCATTGTTTGATGAGGTGGGAGAGGTATGGTGATGGTGTTAATGTAGGGTTTAGGGTTTTGAAGGAGATTGGTGAGGCGAAGGTTGGAGGTGAGGGATGGAAGGTTTCGATGGGTGAGGTTGTTCCATTGCTTGAATTCGATTGCGGTGATGGAAATGGAGGTGTGGATGGTGATGTTGTGCATTTGATTGTTGATTTGGCTGTTGCTATTGCGCAATGTGTGGTGTTGAGTAAGGTGAAAGATGGTGAGAAGTATGATTGTTTGTTGGTCTTGCTTCGCGAGGTTCAGCCGTGGTTCAGGTGTGTGTTGTTTGGTTTCGTTCCGAATTAAGGTTTATTCTGGTTGTTCTATGATCAAGTTGCATTGTTTACTGTCGCTTCGTTATTGTTGTGGCTGTGTGTTTACAGTTGATTTTGATCACGAAGGTTGATTTGTACAATTTGATTTAATTATTTTATCCATAGGGGACTCTTGAGAAATCCGAGTTTGTGCTAATTTATTTGCTATAGAGTAAATTGCTTGTTTGAATTGTTACATGATGTTTATTATATTGAGTGTGTTTTTGCCTCAAGTGAATTGATGTTTATAGGCATTTGGAGCTCGGTTCGTGCGCTAAGCTGCAGTGGAAGCTATTAAATCACTTAAAGAATGTTGTAGTGTTCTTGATTAAAGAAGCTTCTTGTTTTGACGGGGATTTAGTTCCTCGATTTTGCGGAGCTATATTTGATTGGTACAGAGAATTGTTGAACGATCAAAGTCAGCAGGTGAGTCTTTAGGGTTTTTCGTTATGACTAAATTTACTATTGAGTGTTTTATAGGTGCATAAACTTGTGGTTCATGCATTGTGCCATGTAGTTGCATATGAATTTTTTTAGCTCGTTCTTTTTTCAAAATAATATTTGAATTAGAATTTGTTATGTATAGTTTCATAACTCAATAGCCAATAGTATACGTGTTTTGTAAAGATACTTTATAGTTTGGGAACTCAATTCACAATTACTATTCTTACTCCATATTTTCTATTTTTAAGTGTTTAATTATTGGAATTTAACATAGTGTCTCTTTTTATATTGGTTCATCAGTTTATGCTCATGGATGTGACATTGGGTGTCTTCTTTTGAAGGGGACACTTGGCATTTCAAAGAGACACCAATGTCCATACCGAGATGAAATATAAAGCTTGTTTACAAAACACCAAGTATGTTTAAATTAGACACCGAGTGTCTCTACCTTGACGCAAAATATAGTGTCCTCGTTTGATTGTTTTCATTGCTCTTAAAGTTGCATCCTCTTCACCTTATGAGACTCAAACTTATTTGGATTGGTTGGACCTAATTATATAAGTAACTTATTGTACGTGATTGAACTTTATTAGCTTTGTTTCAAAGAAACAATCATAAATTGTTAGACCTGATTGTAAGTTATTTGAATTATGAGAACGTATTGGACCCTTAAATCATCTATTTAAGGTGTTGTGAAAAAACCTTATTTGCTTTTAGGTTCGTATTTCAAGAGATGCAAAGTGCAAATTGTCTTAAAGTCTAGAATTTTAAAATCCAAATATATGTAATAGATGATAATATTAGAGATATTGCATTCTTTTGTTTAAAGGTTCAATGGTCAAGTTATAAGACCAATAAGCGTGTCGTGAAGAATTAGTAGTGGGTCAATTTTAGAATTCTGAAAATTCATAATGGATGAGAATATTGGAGATGTTGCATACTTTTGATAAAAGGTATGGTGGTCAAGTTGTAAGATCAATATGCGTGTCTTGAAGAATTAGTAGTCATCTTTCGTTGTAAGGAGAAGTTTTTTTGATAGGAAAGTTTTTTTCCTTAGTCTTTCTTTTTCTAATATGGATATATATGGAGAAGTACAATTACGAAAATGTGTAAGCTAGTTATTTATGGAAATTACTAGTTTTTACTTGTTTGACCGTTTAATGAGCAAAATCACTGAAAATTTAATTGTTTTACCTAATTTTTCATTGATTGGTCAATAACTTAATTTAATGAAGAGAATTGTTGAAATTTTTAAAAAAGTTTAATTTCTTTAGTTTCCACAAATTTTGATGGAAAAACCGTGGGAAGCAGAATGTTACATTGATAACTGTAAGGATTTCCACGTATTTAAACAAACATGGAAAACTCGTCGAGGTTATAATTCACATAAGGTGAAGAATTTGCTTTACTCGTGTCAGTTTGGAGCAGCAAGGATAACTCTCCTTAATGGGTAGTTGTTATTTTGTAGAGAACAGCTGAGGAAGAGCTACAAGAATTTGTAAAATTTGTATCAAATTGTACATATAAATGCCGTTCAGCAGGCAAAAATGTCCGCGTTTCGATTGCTATACAACTGTATGAATCTGCAGGCAAGTTTTCCCAGGTTCGTGGTTTCACAGCGACGAGTACCTCTGTTTGCGTATGATTTTTCATGGTAATTGTTGACTTGTAATTTTTTTGTGCAGGAATTGGTAGGCTTCATTTTATTTCAGAGGATTTATGCTCTTGGGCTGTATTTTTCCGAGTTTAGGTTTGAATCAAACAGCTGTTTGTCTTCAGTTTCAGAGAGCTTAACAAGTACTTTATCTATTGGGTCCTGGCCTGATGGTTGGGATAAACTACAACATGTATCTGCCTTACTGAGCTGTGGCAAGAATTACCATATTTCCAATCGAGAATTCTGTGAAAAGCTACCAAGTCATGAGTTCTGTGATTTTTTTGACAATAAATGTACATGTTCTAATTTTGCTTGTAAGGCTCTCAAATCAACTAATGGAGAAGCATATCAAATTCTTTATTTGGATGCCTTGAAGTTTTTGTGTTGGCCGCTTGCTGAGTTAATAACTTCAGAAAGGAAAAGGATAGTTGCCGATGATAAGGATTCTTCCTTAAGAATTGCATTGAAGCTCATTCTGGGGGCATTTTTTGAATACAGCCATCTCTTTTCTTGCTGTCAGCAGTAAGCATTTGCATTTTATTTATATTTGTTAATTACTGGTATTGATTATTTCTGTTTTGACTTATTTGCTTTCTAACATTTTGGTTTCGAAGAGTTCTGTTATGATTCAAATGTTATTTCGGTGCATTTATCTAATCTTATCTTCATTCCTTTATTTTCCCTTGTTTCTTCTAATTTTAAAGGAGAAGGTACTTCTCCTGACAATTAGTCTTTCTAAACTAGCTGCACTGAGTTTCTTTAAGCCTTTTCTGCTTCTAACTGTTGGTCCTTCAAATTACAGTAGTAGAAATTCCCATGTTGGAATTGACATGATTGTGCTCAACATTTCCATGGCTGCTTTCACTCTCTCTCTGAAGCTTAATCTTTCGGAGGTATCTTGATGGCTGTTGGCAAGTTGATGATGCTAATTCTAAATCTGTTATGTTTCTAATTTTGCTGCTGTAAGGCTCAAAAATGAATTTCCATCGTATTTGACACTAATTATTAATGTTCTCAATATTTCAGGGAAGTCCACGGCTTATAGATGTTATTCTGTCCGATAAATGCTTTCTGTTGTTACGCCCCCAAATGTGGAAATACATTATAGCCATGCTTCACAATAACTTTGTAGAATTTTACAGACATGAACGATTGAAAGAGGTCTGCTTAAGCTTTCTATTTTTCTAATGTTGATTCTAGTTTTCCAATATTTCTTGACTTAATTTATCTGTTTCATTTTTGCTTCACGAATTGGTTTTGAAGTTTTGTTGGTATTATTTCTGTTATTGTACTATTATTGTTAAGTATTTTTTTTTCCTATAGGCATTTGGCAGCGCCACAATATGTGCGGGGCCTTGATTTTTTTTCTTTTTTTATTCTAAACGACTAAGATGTCATAATTGAGCTTTAAAATCTGAATGATTATTTGTGCAGTTGTCTTTATTACGTATCTGATAGAACTTTTTTACTTTTGAAATTTTGTTGAAGAATCAGTAACAACCAGTAGATATGCAGTATTTATGCCACAACTGAATTTTTTATAGAATCTAATATCCTAATGGCCACTATGTCGTAAAAAACTGTTGACCTTTTATGCTCATGAGACATGAGCTGTTTTTGGTATACTAATTACTTAATGGGGATTGTACTACACTCTATTGTTCACCATATCTTCAATGGCCTTCTGTGCATCCTACTTTTGTCACTGTTTGTAATACTTCTATGCCATACTAACTATTTAATGTTGCATAGCTAGTCAAACCTTTAATTCATTTTGCTCCTATGATGCTGACTTGCATACTACTCGTCCATGTAGGCCTTAGAGGCTTTAGACTTGTGTTGTAGAGCATCGTGGAGTCGTTGTCTACTTTTCACTGAGATACTTACCAGGAAGCAGAAAGGATATGATGGGGAGTTATCTGAAAATATGATCGCAGAGTCTGTGAATGAGGCTGATAAAGTAAACTCCCTTCTCATGGACGTCTTCCACGAAACTGATAGCTGTAAGGTGGAGGTGGTTACCAAATTTGGTCTTGAAAAGTGGTGTCTCGGCAGAAACCTTTTTTGGCAGCTGCCATGTCCGGTGGTATTGATAAGGAGCTGGGCTAAGGTATTTTAAGCATTTTTTGGTTGCTTTAGTAAGTGAACACTTTTTGCTATTAATGCACTTAAGTTTTGCAGATGCACTGTAAATTGTATAAGAATATCAAGGGTAGTGCTCCAATTTTGGGTAATTATTTCCTTGGCTCTCCTTGCATGGCATCAAAAAATATCTCAATTGAAGCTGTTGGGATTATCTTAGAGCAGGTTTGGGCATTTTTTCTTTTTAATGTTTTTTTCGTAAAATTGTTTGTTTTCTCCTTCTTTATTATCGCTGTAAATGATACATTAACCAGCGTGGATTTATTTACAGGAAATTTTGGTGTATCAAGAGATGAGCACCATTTATCCTATGTTTTGTCAGAGAATGCAATTGGAAATAGTTGATGTCCTCTTGCAGAAAGTGTATCACTCTAACAAGTGCTTGCAGAGATCAATCACTTTAGTTAAGAAAGGAATTTTATTAAGGACCTTAGAAGAAGAAGGTCTCATTAATTGTTTGTCAGATGCAATTGAAACAATTGTGAGTATCATCAGGCGGCTTCTTGGTTAATTCATTATTAAGCATCTATTTTTTATTGTTTTGTCTGACATGATTTTACATTTAACAGAGTGGCTCATGTGGTTTGCCTCATGATATATCAAACAAGGAGTCTAATCAATTAGCTGTTGCATATTTCTTACGTGCACTATCTACTCATGAAGACAATCCAGCCTCAACGGTGTGGGAGTAAATTTATTGATTTGAACATGTTGTGTTTTCTCAAACAGATAAATGTGCTTGAGTTCTCACTATGCTTTTTTGGACATTTTTGTTGAACAGGAAGTTTTTGACGATATACGTATAGCTGTGAAGCTATTGAATTCTGATGTCCCTGGCTGCTCTTCCAGTTTAAATTTTGATTTGGGATGTGATTATGCTTTGCTGCTACTATATCATGTTGCTGACTTACTATCTATTAAGGTGCACTGAGGAATCAGTTACACTTGTAGATCTCTGATGCATAACTGTCTAAATATAAATCAAATCTTACTGAGTGTTACGTTTTGCTTCACTTACAGGGTGACATGGCCCTTCATTCAGATGTACTAAATATAATAATCAAAGTATTCAAACAGATGAATATTTCATTGAAGAAGTGTTTGTTATTGCTGTGGGAATCACGAAGGGTTAACCATGCATTATGTGCTGTTCCTGTCAATGAGGCTCTCATCACAGCTCTTTCTGAGCATTATGGTGAAGATGCAGAGTCTCTTGACTTCTGGATCAGCAGTTTGAAGGATTCTGAGCCACTATTGGCCGGGCTTCAGCAGAACTTCTCCTTTCTATCCTCACTGTTTCCAGTAGCATTCCATCAGCTCCAGGATTCTCTACAACCAGAGATCACTGTTGATGAAGTGAAAGAGTTTGCTTCCAATCTCATTTCAAATGTAAGGCTCATCAAGATTGAGATAGAGTTTTTAATTTCATTTGCTGCATATGCCATTCATATTACATTGACTTTTTTTCATGTTTATTTATCATTTAGGTTCCTGTCTCCCGCTCTTCAGCTTTTCTAGCTGGATATCTATACCATGATTTGAGTGAAAGGCTTATTTTTTGTGGAAGGACTATCGAGGTATATTTATTACATCTTTAATTCTTCTACAGTGTTGGAAATTTTCTTTGCTTTATGCTGTTGACAATCGCTTTCTTCTGGAGCAGTAGTGCAGTACACTTTTTGATTTGTTTCCCTTGATGTTTTTGATTTTTCATATTTAATAAATTATGTCTGTCTTCTCTGATATACAATTTAAAAAAAAGGCAGCTGGCGGTTTCAATTTGTCAATTATATTGAAAACATTTAGCTTGCTCTTGATCTAACCAATCCCTTAATCCTTCTTGCAGGCTTTGTTTTGCGCAAAAGAAGCTCATCGGCTGCGTGGTAAGCTCTTGCAGGAGTATTTTTCTTACTCATTAAAGCAGCATGAAGTAATTAATGAAGAACCTGGGGAAATAGGACGGAAGCCATCAGCTTGTGTTTGTCAGTTCTCAGTGTTAAATCACGTTGCTGTTGTTCATTTGGCTAGTAAAGCTACTTCTCAGAATTCAGATGGCCTTATCCTTACCCCATGGAATGTGCTTCGCTGTTATCTAGAGAGCACGTTACAGGTTTTCAAGTCTTTATTCTGAGTGTTGTGTTTGGTACTTAAATTAGAATAACTAGTTTGGATTTATTAAACTCACACCTTGCTGTATTGACTAATGGTATATCTGTTAGGTAGGTATTATCCATGAACGACTTGGAAATTTTCCTGAGGCTGAAGCTCAGTTCATATTTGGCAAGAGTATTTCCTGCTTGCAAAGCTTATCTCGATTCAGTGTTATATTTTCCTCTTGTCTGGGTATGTGAATGAACCTTGAGGTGTCTTTTGTATATCATCATTGGACTTTGTTCTTTTCAATTGTTAATATGTGTATATGTTTGTTGTGATTCTTGGCAAATTATATAGGGAAGGTATACCATGGAAAGAGCCTTTTGGATTTAGCACAAAATGAATTAGTGTCTTCAAAGCAAGCATTGGCTGTTGACAGGGACTCTCTGACATGCTCAAGGTGTTTGCTTGTGTTTGAAAGTTATATCAATGAGCAACTTGGAAACTTAAGCAGAAAGGATTTCACTTGTGCTTCAGAAAATCCATATGAAACATCTCTCCGAAGCTTGAGCTTCCTTGATAAGGATGACTTTAATGTCTGTGCAGAGGGAACTAGTGCAGTGCAATGTAGGCCAGGAGTTGAAAATTATATCAATGCTGTTTCTGCAACTACAACTGATCACAACTGTGTTTCAAGCCCTACAAAGACAACAGCAAGATTAGGAAATAGGAGGTCTAAGAAGGTAAAGGAAGTAGAATCTCTGGTAACTAATAAATCCAATGCAGCTGAGCAAAATGTAAGAGTAACCCGTTCAAAGAAATTCCCTTCTCATGCCAAGAAAACTGGTTTGCTTGAAGAGGCGGAGAATGTTACTAATGATAGTTACTCCAATGGTCAGATGAAAAGCAAAACAACTATTGCTTGTATCAGGATTTGTTGCCAGAAGTGTTTCTCAAGTGAACTTAAACCTTCTGGTCCCTTCACTAGTTTTATTAGAATGAAGTGGGAGTTTTTCCGTAGGCGACTAATATTGAGACTACTAGTTGGATTAGGTAGAGTCCAATCCTATGTTTTATTGCCGTCACATAGCTTTGTTTAAAAATTTTTAGGTTCTTCTGTACATTTATATTTGAATAAACATGAAAGCATAGTTATGTTAACTAGTCTTTCAAATTTTGATTTCCTTATATAACTGTTTCTGTTTCCAGGGAATTGTCAAGCAGCTTTGCTTGGAACTCATAGCTTGCACACCATATACGCTAAATGCTTATCAATATTGTTGGGAGGAAATGATTGCCACTGTTCTAGTTCTACCCCACTAAATATCAATTATATCTGCATGGAAGTTCCGGGGGATATTTTTGCAGGCGAACTTGCGGAAGTGTTGTACAATCTTTGTTGGCTTTCCTCAAAAGCCTTGTTTTCTGAGGACATCAGGTCTGGATGCTACTCAACTACGTGTTTTTTTTTCTTTTTCTCGCATGGACTGTATACGCATTTTGTGATGTCTCATGATGATTCTATTTTGGTACTAAGGATTTTTATTGCCGTTGTAGACTATGCATGCATTTGACATTCAAGTATTGAACATCTTATTTTGTACATATATTTATTCTTGAACCTTCAGCTGCAATCCATTTAGAGTTCATTTGCATCTGAATCCTGAATGAAAAGCTCATAGCCAAAGCCTCAAAGTGTTTGTGCATGTTGGAAAACTAGCGCACAAAAGTTTCCAATTTTTTTTTATAATTCTGATATTGTGTTTACATCTATAGGAGTATGTTATAACTTTGATTTATTACGTCTTAAAAGGAAGCGTCTTTGTCATCAAAAATCCAGATCACAGCTGGTTTCCTTCAAAGTTCAAACTACTTGTGCTTATAGCTTGTTTGGTTTTTATTTGGGTTTTTATTTCAAGGTTTATGCCTTTTTTTTTTGAAGTAATACTCAAATTATTTAATTTGCAAGCAGATTCTATGGTGTTTTTAAACCTTTTCTGTTGGGGACGGTCAATTCTATCATAATTGGCAATTTTACTTAACACGTTCTATCTTGCATGTCCAATTCAAACTTATTATGGAAGTACAAATTCTTGAGCAACATCAGTTTTTTTCTTATGACTAAGTTATAGATATGTTTCAGCTACATCTGACTTGTAAGAGTTGAACACATGTTAATTTGGATCATATACAAAGCAGGTTGGCAAAGGGACAAAAAGCTTGACTGAAGTTTTTCTTTAACTTTCTTTTCTACATTTCCATTTATTCACACCTTTCATGATTTATCGTCCCCAGATTTTGCTAATTTATTTGTAAACTCTGCATTACTTTGCCCTAAATCTGGAACTGATATGGAACTATGGATATCACTGTGTCTAATTGTGGAAAGCAAGTTATGTTTAATGTTATTTCAATTTGAATGTTGCTTTGTTTATATTTGTTTATTTATTTTTTCCCAAAATTCTTGTCACCTTTGGGTAGTTCTGAATTCTGAACTATGGTTATCTGTAACATGATCTGCGTTGCTCTGTAAGACTGTGAGCTATAATAGTAGAAACTTTATTAATTGGACTAGTATCTGCTTATTGAGTATCATTAATTATACAATCCCTAAATTGCAGTCTTTTGTTACACATCTTCCTTCAGGGGTAGTTGCTGTGAGTTGGGTTGCATCCAATTGCCTCATCTAATCTCCTTTCTGAAGCTATCATTTATTCTCAGCCGCGAGGTTCCCTTGCTATTTCAGAAGGTTTGTTTCTATAATACGTTATAACATATTTCTTCTATGATCAAATTATTGGCTCATTGGTAGTGGTAGTGGACTAGTGTTTTTTAATGTTACCTGTTCCTATAGTGATTAAAAGTGTATGAATACAGTTTTGCAATTTTAATTAATATTTGGCAGAGATAAAGTGACATAAAGTTCAATTGTAATATTGTGCATTACCAATATCAAGATCATGGTAACAACAATTTGTTTTAGTTACTTCTTGACATATTTGGATGACCAACGAATAAATCGTATTGCTGGAAGGTCTTTATTTGGTATTTTAATCTGTATCTACAAGCTAATTGGAATTGCTTTTTAAAGTGGCTTTCATCTTGTCTTACATGTTTGTGTATGACTCTTATACTATCTTTATTCAAAATTTGATATTTGCTTAAGAATACCAAGTAATAGGAGGGAATTTTTTTTATTTTTTATTTTTTTTATTTTTTTGTAAAATTTGATCTCAAACAGCATCAATTATGTCCCTGTGTTTCCTTCGATCTCCATTAACCACAACATCATCACCAACAATTCTTTCGATCTCCTTCATTACCACCATCACATTCGTTCTTCACGCCACCTCCATCAACCATACGAAAAGGCGGTACTGGATGTTAATTTGGGTGTTGATTTGCTGGTTTATGGAGCCAATCTGACCCCTGTGTTGATTTGGTGGTGTTTTGGGTATCAGTTACGGGTCGTGGTTGTTAATTTGGTGTTTGTAGGTGTGGATGCGTTTTTGTGTGTTGATTCATGGTGTGTGGTAATGGTGTGGCAAACTTGGTTTTCGAGATTGGAGGTGGTGGCTGTGGCAGTATGGTTTTTTTCGTTGTTGGTGGGCTCTCTTTAATTCGGATGCCAAATAGTATCACCACTTTTGTTCGAATCTGTATCAGCAAATTAAGCTGAAGTTTTGGAGACTCCTTGGTTTTTGAACTTAATTTTTTATGTTAGGTTATTCTTTGGTTGTTAGCCACATGGCTAATATTAGGAAGCTTGGCTAAGTTTCATGTTAGTTCTTTCTTTTGCAGTAAGTCTTGGGTGTAAATTCAATGGTACGAGTAGGACTACAAGCTCAGATAGTCTGGATGGAAGAGTGTTCAATGTTCCGACAGCACCAATTGTTGGGATTTAAAAAATTGTCATCTTTATAAGATGAATTTGGCATAGATGAAAATGCTATGCTGGATGAGTGGGCATACAAAGAAGGATAAATTATAGAGTTTGGTTAATAGGAATTAGGTAGAGGTTGCTTCTATTGTTGATAAAATGAGGGAAAATCGCCTTAGATGGTTTAGACATATAAGATGAAGACTGAGCGCGAAGGCTAAAACAGTGGCAAAAAGATGGACAGAGGAGAGATAGATGAGTACCTAAGCCAGCTTGGATGGGTGTGGTTGGTGAAGATCTGAGGTTATTGGGTCCTGAAGAGAATTTGGCGTGAAGCGGAGAAATATGGAGAGAGAGGATTTGCGTAGGTGGCCTTTTGTGATTCCTTTTGGTGATTCATGTCTAGCCGACCCCAAATTATTTTGGGGCTAAGGCGTTGTTGTTGTGTTTGTGTTTGTCTTTGCTCCATGAACTTTTGAATTTCAATTATGTTCTAATTAAAATTTCATTCTGCTTTTAATTCCCAAGGCATGAAACATGACAATTCTTGGACTTATTTCATGTTTCTTATTAGGATCAAGTAATGTGCATATTATATACTGTCTCACTTCATTGGATCTGCTGAAGCTTCCATACAAGTTGGTTATATGATGTGTGTGCTATTTTTCTTGTGTATTGAATATGTTAAATGGACTGTAACAGGTGAGTAGATTGCTTTCTTTGATTCACGTGGTTTCGGCTTCAAGAAAGAATTTGCTCTCTCTTTCTTCTAGCAAAGGGCTTTCTGAAAACCATTGGGCGGCTTATTTTCATCAAGCCTCTGTTGGTAATCATCACAATTTACAGCTCCTTTCAGCTTTTGCAGTGAAACGTCAATCTTTGACTATATGCAAAAAGGTGTGTTATATTTCATTTATATAATCTTGGTACTGCTCTGCCAGTATATTACAGTTATTAAAGTTCATAAAGATAACAGCATATTTTCCATGCCTAGGCTGGCTAAAAAATTATGATGATGATAGATAATTCATCACTCGGGCCAAAGCCTATATTCTAGCTTGAGTTCTACTCTGAATAAAGTAGCAAGTGTTTACATTGATGTTTAGTTCTTTGTTAAGAATTAGGATGGTATCCTAATTCTTCATTTTATTGCTGTCTGTAAATCTTGCTCTTTTGTTATCATTCACTAGATGTTTCATTGTTTAAATCTATTCACTGACCTGATTCTGATGTAAAACTCTTGCCTGGCGGGTTTGCTTACTCAAAATTTGGATAATGCTATCGGGAGTTCTGCTTATGCAGATATTAGCTGTTTCCCTTGTGTTATCATATATTTATTACTTGGTGGTTGGGTAAAGCCATAGCATGTATAGATAGATAATTAGTACACAATGAAGATTCTTGGGGGTGAATAAATTAATTTTTGCACAAGGCTTATCTTTCTCCATGTACTACAATAACAGACATTCGAAAACTTAACTCATACTAGGCAAACTTTTATTATGCAATATGCATATGTTTCTGTTACTCCGTATTTTGTGCTTCCTTTTGGATAACTTGCATTGCCTTTCCTTTTCCATCGAGCTTATGCTTTGCAAGTTGTCCTAGATGGGTATATATTAATTTGATGAAGTGATGTGGTCTTTCACATGTGCAGGGTTCTGAAGCTGCTGTTGCAAGTAGTATGATTGAAGATATGTGCACGTTGCTTAGGTAGTGGTTGCTCATTAATGGATGATTTAGTTTTATCTTTGTTTTCTTTAAGCGTATGTGAAACTGATTCGTTTTTGCTGCAACGTCTTATTTCAGAATGGTTCCTGAGTCAACAACAGAGCTAGATTCATATGTATTAAAGTTTTTTGAAAACCTTCCTAGCACTACGATTGTATGTATGAGCTTGCTTGGGGCTTCGTATGCTGGTCTTCTCAAAGAAGTGATTAGCTATCCATCTGGTGTTCCCGGTTGGTTACTCTTGTCGCACTTAAATGCTGATAGTCCGCCTGCTGTTTTGCTGTTGCCTCTGAATACAGTTCTTCAAGGTAGCATCTTTTCTTAAAAAAGGATAAAACATAAATTCAAGTTCATATACTATAAATCTATATTTTATTAATAGGTGGCTTGGTTTTCTTCCATTTTGATAATTAAGATGAAGATCTAGGTTCTATCTGCTCAGTCTTTGGTGAGAGGAACATACAAAAAGACTGGTACTCGCCCTGGGGTTGCAACACTGTGATCGATGATGTAGCTCCATTATTTAAATCAATATTGCGTGGAAATTATTTGTCTTGCTCAAACTTTCCTGAAGAACACACTGAAAGAAGCCGCAAAGTATGGTGGACTTGTAGAGATAATCTTGATAAGAGTCTGCAAAAATTTCTACAGTGAGTGCCCTTTTAAAATAATAAAATAAATATTTATTATTATTTTTTTCCTGCATCCGCTCCCAGCCTAATTAGGTTGTAATTTATTTTTGGAAATAATCAACTTATTTTGGTATAAAAATTTCCAGGCACATGGAGGAAACATGGTTTGGTCAATGGAAATTTATGCTTCTTGGTCGATGGTTGGATTCCGAGCCACTAAATTGTGTGGTGAAGGATCTCATTAATGCTAGAAAAAAAGATGGATGCAAAAGGGACCTCGATGAAGGCATATTAAAGGTGGTCATGGGTGGTATTAAGATGGTAGATGCGGATAAACTGAGAATCCCAAAGCTGTTCCTTGAGAAAGGTTGCTATATTGGTAACATCTTAGATTGTGATGGAGGAAGATCTAATGCACTGGATAAGGCATGTGATGCAATTGATCATATATCAGATTCACTTATAGCTGCAGTTAACAAGGTTGAGCTAGAATACTGCACACGTAGGGAGCCTGTTATTCTTGTGCTAGACACAAATGTTCAGGTGTGTCTCTTGTTTATTTTGCTATACAGCTTTCTAAGTTAACTACCCCCTCATTCTCCTTTTACTTTCCACATTTTCCTACGGGGTTTTTTATGTAGTGTAATAACATGTGAGGACCACCACTATGGGATGATCAAGGAAAAGGACAAATTTACGGGTAAAGTAGGAATTTTGTTAGAAGATTTGAAAAAAAGGTTAAGTTTCAAAAGTTTATTTAGAGAGCACAAGCTAAAAATAAAGTATAACAAGCGATTTTGGTCATCCATTTGAAGGAAAACATAGCAAGGGATTCGGGATAGAGGGAGTGCCACTATGTAATGGCACATTCTAATTGGTTTTTCTTTTTGGGGGAAAATATTGTGTTTTAAAATTAGGGTTGTGTTCAGTTAATCTGATGTGATCTGAAATTTTGTTTGATCTGATGTTAAATGTTCTCATCTAGTGTGATCTAATCTGATTATTCTGATCTGATGTAATTTGATTTTATGACTTAATCTTGATCTAATTTTTACACTACGTGAAGTGATTAGGGAAAAAAAATATTATCAAATGTGATATCACCATGTTTGTATTGCTGAGTGCTTTCTGGATATGTAAGTTTTATTACTTATTTTAATATGAAATTCAAGTTATTTGTTACAAAGTAAAAGCTAATGTGAAGATTGGAATGGTCTAATCTAATTTATTTTGATTATTTTTCAATAATCACCATAGTGCTTAAATATGATGAACTGAACACAGCCTAGATATCCTCATGCCCCACCCAAAGTTAGGACAATGCCCTCCTATGTATAAATATAGGGATGCTGTATTGGAGGCTTGGATACGAAAGTATAAAATGCTTGTTAAAGTTGTTGCAGTATGCCTTTCAGGAAGCCAGTTGGCTAAGAATCAAGACTCTGGTTTCTCTGCCAATTTCAGGGTTAGGTGTCTATTTTCTGATGGACTAACCTTCATTATGCATCCTTATTCTTTTTTTCTTTCGTTCTGGAACCAGTGTGCTCATATCCTTGACATTCCGTTGAAAGGTAAAGAAAAAGGAACTAATATAGATATCATCCTAAATCATAAGAACCTATCAACAGAGAAATGAGACATATTGACAACATGAGAAGTTAAAAACTTTCAATGGTGCTCTGTTGGATACACAATATTGGAAACAAATCTTTTGAATCTTCCTTACTGAATAGTGGAAACTGCATCCTTCAAAAGCTATTCAATCTTTTTTTCTTGAAAGCTCGCGAAGAGGCAAGAGACTTGTAGATCTGCTTCACCTTTTATCTTTTATTTTCCAACATGAAATGCTTCATTATAGATCTAAGAGCTTAAATGAATACTGTCGTTCATATTACTCGTACAATTCGATCTAGGTTTAACAGTGTGATAGGGTAGACCGGTAGAGTATGTAGACGTGGTTCAGTAGGTTTGTTTTGACCAGACTGTTTACAGATAAATTAATGAGTGGATTGCTTGTGTTGTCACATGTTCTAACCCTTGGGACATATGTCCTTGTCTATTTATTATTAAGTATTTTCCTTTATGGATCTATCAGTCTGAACCAAATCTCTGAAATTTTGATGTCATAAGTTTTGGCTAATTGTTTAGTACTTACGTATTAGGCCTCAGAATCACAATCCATTGGACTTGAGGCTTCTAATTTGCCTATATCTTATTATCTTACCTTAGTCTTGCTTTAACGTCTGGTGATGATATATATAGCTGACAATAGCGCTGGTGCAAAATGACAGTGGAAAACCAAATATAGGACCCATAAAATGGATCAATATTGTAGCCGTGCAAATATGTAATCATCTGAGAAAATTGGTTTCGCATGTTTTTAATAACAAAAAACCCTATCTGAAATTGGTTGTCTTCTTTTTTTAATAAAAAAACTCTATCTGAAATTGACAACTTAGCTGACAGACTGTGACGTATGTTACTTGGAGTAGGCTACCCATGTTGGACTTGGGTATGTGTGGTGAAATTGTTCCTCAGTTTTGGCCTAGGTCAAGTGTCTCGGAGTGCTACCCATGTCTGAGTAATATAGATAATTACTTGGTGATGGTTATATGACTTGTCATGGCTTATATTTTCCCTTTTCAAATGTCAATAACTTCTACTCATTCCATTCTTGGTTTTAATGTTTTGGTATACTTTAGGTGGTAAATGTTTTGTGGTTTTCTCTTACTCAGTATTCTTAAGCTGATTTTAACATTAAAAACTAATTACAGATGCTGCCTTTTGAGAACATGCCCATAATGAGGGACCAGGAGGTCTATCGCATGCCTTCTGTCACTAGCATTTTAGTGGCTTTGCAAAGGAAAGCTTTCCTAGATGAAGCTGTGAGGGGTGCTACTAAATTTCCGTTGATAGATCCGCTGGATGCGTTTTATTTACTGAATCCTAGTGGTGACCTAAGTCGCACGCAAAATGAATTCGAGGAGTGGTTCAGGCACCAGAACATTCAGGTACCTCGTTGCTTCTACTATGACTCAAAGGTGATTAAAAAAACATGCAATATTATGCAAAGCTAAATTCGACACCTAATTCACACAGATTTATTTATACTTTATAATCTTGTTCTCAGTGACATAGAAATACATTATACCGCTGAAAGAGCTACTCTGTATGATTCTCCATTTGATGAGCATTTAAGTTTTTTGCCATGTTCTTCTATCTTTTAGATTTGTTTAGATTTCTTTCCATCCTTTCAGGGAAAGGCGGGAGTTATCCCATCAAGTGAAGAGTTGAGCGCAGCTTTAGAAAACCGTGATCTCTTCCTGTACTTTGGCCATGGCAGTGGTGGGTCCTGTATTTTTATGATAGTTTATTGTTATGTTGCAGTAATATTTATAGTTAGTAACTCCTTCCCACTTTTTTCTTGCAAATGCAATACTCACTAGGTTGTTTGTTCCCCTTTGTGATGATTCAGGGGCACAGTATCTTCCCAGAGACAAGATTCAAAAACTGGAGAGTTGTGCTGCCGTGTTTCTTATGGGATGTAGCAGTGGATCTTTGAACCTAAATGGATGCTATGCTCCTATTGGTACTTCTCTCTCCTATATGTTAGCTGGTGCTCCTATCGTAGTTGCCAACCTATGGGAAGTGACAGACTTAGATATCGATCGTTTTGCCAAAGTCGTTCTTAAATCCTTTTTGGAGGAAAGATCTATGTCTTCCACAGGCTGCATCCAATGCAGTTTATTAGCTGAAGAATTGAATTCCTTGGCTGTGAAAGAAAAGAAAGGTACTAAAAAAGGCCGAGGAAGAAAGAAAACAGTTGATCCTACTCCAGATGACATAGGCGAATATTGCTTTAGACATAAGTTAAGGGCTGGATATTTCGTCAGCCAAGCCCGAAAAGCATGTAAACTACCTTTCTTGATTGGGGCTGCACCTGTTTGTTATGGTGTCCCAACAGGTATACGGAATAAACAAATTTTATAGTTCCAACATGTTGTTGCTCCCCTGAAATGAAGTTTGGGGTGTAGATTTGTTTCACAACTTGTTAATCACTGTTACATCATATAAAAAAAAATCCCCTATATAGGCATGTCACATGTGACCTTACATTATTCAGGGATTATTAGGGATAGAAGAGCTGTACAGAACTGTGTAATATCATAAAAATCACAAGTTATAAATTAAAGTTTATACTGTCAGCACTATTTTTACACTGTTACCGCGTTTTTGGGAGTAAGAATCGATCCTAAGATCCCTTGAAGCTGTGAGGGAAATTTAAATCACTTGAGCTATCCTTTATTGTCTAAGTGTTACCATATTTTAATTTACGTATACATTTTTTTCCAATCATATTTACTGCAGGTTATTTCAGGTAATGGCCAAACTAATCTTTTAACAGCACCAATACATAAGTAATCAACCAAAACTGTCATTTACCCAACATATTTATTGCATTATATATAAACAGCTTTTTTCACCTTCCGAAATAGTCTATGGAGAAAGGTGAATGATGATGTCTAGATTTTGTCTGAAAACAGAAAAATTGACCTAAAACCGAACAATTTTTTTATCCATACCCAACTGTCAAACATAGTCCTATCCTCACCCAACCAGCAAGGCGAGGATAAGATGAGTCTCCTATTTGACCTGCTATTCTGCTAACATCCTTTTAACTTTGTAAGTGCGATTTGAGTTTAGGCATTCATTACACAACAAATTTACATGAATGAAGTGGCAGTAAAAACATGCTACAATTAAAATGATAACAAAAGCATAACCTCAAAGGAACCAAGAAAAAACCAAAACATAACAAAATGTTGCCTTGCTGAACTGTCCCCAATTATTAACAATTTCCACCTTTCTTTTTGTAATTTCCTACGAGTACATTATTATTGCTGTCATTATTACGGTGTATTGCATATACTTTATAAATAACCCATCAAAAACTAATGCATGAGAGTATGGGACCCATTCTTCTTCAAATCAAACGGCTCAAATCTTCTTAATTGGATCTAAGTATCTAACTCTTTATTGTGCCTAACGACTCACCTTTTCGATACTGCACATCGTAGATGCTTGAGGTTCCACCCCTGCATCTCATGCAGTCTTGAGTCGTCAGACGCTGTGCCTAGGGTTGTTCAAAACAATCCGATCCGAGAAAGTCGGATAGTTTTTTCAAATTTTTTATTTCGGATATTTCGGACCGAATATCGACATAATTCAGATCGGACATATATCAATTTTTTTAGATTGTCATATATCCAAAATATTCGAATATGCGAAAAGGTAGACTTTTTGGATTGGATCGCGGATCGAATCACGCATATTTTGATCGAGCCACTAAGATCAGATTATTTCGATAAATTTAGTAGTTTTATGTTATTTTTGGGTTAAATTTTTTCTTAATTAATAGATTTTCAGATCATCGGGTATTCGATTCAATAGCTTTTGGGTATTTCGAATCAGAAAATTGGTTTCGTTCAGGTTGGATTCGGATTGATCTGAATGAACACCCTTAACTGTGTCTAATGGCCCATCTCTTCGAGCCTGCGCATTGTAGATACTTGAGTCTCCGCCCCTACGTCTCGTGGAGACTTGTGTATAAATCTGCTTCGCCTTCATGCTCACTCTTCGAGCCTGCACATCAGGAACAAAAATAACATAAATGAAATTCATTGCACTTTAAATAATAAGCATGACTTGTGCTGATAAAAAAACTTCCCCAATGATTTAGTACATGTAAATTTTAGATGTGGTGCATACTGCATAGACAGTTAAGACACCTATAGTTTACTGATTGCCCTATAACGTAGTATAAAAAAATTGCTAGTGTAAGAACAAAGAAAGTAAAAGAAACCAATAAATGTCGTAACTATCATTATAAAAAAAGGTAAAATAATTAATTTAGAGTTTATATATATACAGGCATATTATATGATTAATTGATTATATCTAAAATAAATAATTAGAAAGCATTTTGAGTGCCACATGCCATATAGGTTTTATCTTTTCTAAATTGATCGTATTAAACATAGTTAATTAATTATTTATTTTTATGATTAGCATGTCACATAAGTAAATTAAACAAATCACATGTAAGATAAAATAATACTTCAAAATTTTATGATAAAATTTTTTTTGATACTTCAAAAGTTGATAACATGTCACATAAGTAAAAAATATTACAGATTATTACTATCAAAATAGATATGTTATCAGATTTTAAATGATAATTTTTTAAATGACAAATTAAATTTTATTTTTGGTGAGAAATAATAAAAAAATGATTTTAATTTTTATATGTGTGCGCTTCAAGAGTAGTAAACGATACTTCATCTTATAAGTTCAGATTCTGTCACAAAATAAATTCAAATGAGTTACGAGGGGTAAAAACAAGTTCAACTTCAAAACTATGTTCCACATGATGTGTAATATCCAGTATATGATTTTAGCACTCCTTTTATTTGATTTCCACACTCCTCTTCATACTTTGTTCGATAGCTGTTACTCGTTTTTCTTATAAACATAGAATGCGAAAATGATAACATGAGCATGCACATATCACTAATTGTAACATTATACGTACTTTTTCTACTACTATTTGTAAAATAAGTACCTTTTCCTGAAAAGAAAAAAAAAATATAAAAAAATTAATGAATCATGTATTAACTGTAAATCAGCAATTCGTTGGTTATTATTTTGTGATTTATTTCTAAAATAATTCTTTTAGTCTATAGCTTTTTTTTAACAACCGCGTCTCCTCCTTTCTCTCTCTCACAACTTTCTCTCTCTAATATTTTCTCTCTCCTAGGGTTTCAAAGCCGCCGTAATTTTGGGTTTTTTCCCCCTTTCCGTCGTTCGATCGGTGACTGATTACTCTCTGTCACTTTCTCTCTCCTCAATCCACTTGAAATCCCTGGTAATTTCTTAATTTTCTGTACTTAATTTTTTCTTCGATTATCTGCATTTCGTCAAATTTGTTGATCTAATTATTGAAATTTGAATTTTGAATTCGAGTTTCATTGCTGCTTATTCTAATCATCGGATTTAATTTTTACGCTTTGTTTTTAATTTGATCGATTAATCTTTGTTTTTTAATGCGATCTACGAAGTTTTTTTGTTTGATGATTAGTGTTGGATTTAATTGCTATTATTTATTATTTTTGATGATTGAATTGATGAAATTAGGTTAAATGTTAGTTCAATTTTGTTCAATGCGATTATTTGCTTTGTTTCGCTAATGATTTAAAGTACTAAATTAGTGGTTTTTATTTGATTGATGATTAGCTGAATTGTTTTTGTTGTTAGATCTACCTCCAATTGCAATTTGTGTATACTCGAAATGGTGTTTTCGTTAATTTTGCTGTCAAATTTATGTTTTTGATGCACATTGCTGTACTTTTGCCGTCAATCGATTGAATGACTATCACTGAAGCTCTCTCTAAATTCTGATTAGGATGTTGCTCTCATTAGTAATTTTGTACAACCAAGTAATTTTGACTCTTTCAGTGTTATACCATGTATTGAATTAGTCAAACTTATTAGGATATACTCGGAAGTTTCTGGAATTGCAATTAATTTTTGGTTTTTGTTTAAACCTAAAAGTTGCAATTTTTTTTGAGGTTTTCTGCGAAAAATGTGCCGCTTTGAATTTATACTGCTGATAGGGATTTGATTGTATCGCCGTTTTAATTGTGAAAGCGGTGTGGACTTTTTAGAGTATTAGGTAGTACCGTAGTAGTCATGTTGTAGCCTATTTCACCGTTTTGTATTGTTTAGTAACTGTCGGTTTACTTGATATCTTATCTAGTTTCTCAATCATTTATTGAGTTGAATCTGCTTGTAGTTTGAGTTTTCGATTACGACAATATATTAGGTGTAGGGTGAGCTGGTTATTCTGTATCTTTTGTAGGTGTAGCTTGATTTTTAGAAAGCAATTGTCTTGATGTTAGCTGTGGTAGAACAATGATTGGTTGGGTGTACTTTAACAAATGATTTCTTGCAGATATATTATGGTGATGGAAATCACCCAAATACTTTTGAATGCTCAGTCTATTGAAGCCTCAGCCCGGCAGCAGGCTGAGAACACTCTGACACAATTTCAGGAGCAGAATCTTACAAGTTTTTTGCTATCCCTTGCTGGAGAGCTAGCCAATGAAGAGAAGCCAGTTGAGTCGCGAAAATTAGCTGGGCTTGTTCTTAAAAATGCGTTGGATGCTAAGGAACAACATAGGAAGTATGAGCTTGTACAGAAATGGGTAGCTCTTGATGTCGGATCTAAGAACCAAATTAAGACATTCTTGTTACAGTCCCTGTCTTCACCTGTTCATGAGGCTCGCTCAACAGCATCTCAAGTCATTGCTAAGGTCGCAGGCATTGAATTACCCCAAAAACAATGGCCGGAGTTGATAGGCTCTTTGCTGGGTAATATTCATCAACTTCCTCCTCATGTAAAGCAAGCAACGTTAGAGACCCTTGGATATTTGTGTGAGGAGGTATCTGCAGATGCTGTAGAGCAGGATCAAGTGAATAAAATCCTCACTGCTGTTGTTCAAGGTATGAACGCAACTGAACCAAGCAATGAAGTTAGGCTTGCTGCAACACATGCATTATTTAATGCTTTGGGATTTGCTCAGGCTAATTTTAACAATGATATGGAGAGAGATTATATCATGAGAGTTGTATGTGAGGCGACATTGTCATCTGATGTGAAAATACGGCAGGCAGCCTTTGAATGTTTGGTTGCTATTTCTTCTACATATTATGAGAAGCTGTCTCCTTACATTAAAGATATCTTCAGCATCACTGCAAAGGCTGTGAAGGAAGATGAAGAGCCAGTTGCTCTACAAGCTGTTGAGTTTTGGAGTTCTATCTGTGATGAAGAGATTGATATTCTTGAAGAATACGGTGGTGATTTCACTGGTGATTCTGAAATTCCTTGCTTCTATTTTATAAAGCAGGCTCTCCCTGCTTTGGTACCTATGTTGTTGGAAACACTCCTCAAGCAAGAGGAGGATCAAGATCAAGATGAGGGAGCTTGGAATATTGCTATGGCTGGTGGTACTTGCCTTGGGCTTGTTGCACGGACTGTTGGAGATGATATTGTGCCTCTTGTGATGCCTTTTATTGAAGAGAACATAACAAAGCCTGATTGGAGGCAGCGGGAAGCTGCCACATATGCTTTTGGTTCAATTTTAGAGGGTCCTTCCCCTGACAAGCTAACAGCGATTGTCAATGTTGCCCTAAACTTCATGCTGACTGCATTGACAAAAGATCCTAATAGCCATGTTAAAGATACAACAGCATGGACACTTGGCCGGATTTTTGAATTTCTTCATGGGTCAGCTGTGGAAACTCCGATTATCACCCATGCAAACTGCCAACAGATCATTACAGTGCTATTGCAGGCCATGAAGGATACACCTAATGTTGCTGAAAAGGCCTGTGGTGCTCTCTATTTCCTTGCTCAAGGCTATGAGGATGTTGGCTCTACTTCACCCCTAACTCCTTACTTTCAGGAGATTGTGCAGGCCCTTCTTACTGCCACTCACAGAGAAGATGCTGGGGAGGCACGATTACGGACTGCTGCTTATGAAACACTTAATGAAGTAGTCAGGTGCTCAACTGATGAAACTGCTCCCTTAGTTTTGCAATTAGTACCAGTCATTATGATGGAGCTTCATAAAACACTTGAATCGCACAATCTTTCACCTGATGGGAAACAGGGAGAGCTGCAAGGTCTTTTGTGTGGATGCCTTCAGGTTATTATTCAGAAGCTAGGGTCATCAGAGCCAACTAGAGCCGTGCTTTTGCAGTATGCTGACCAGATCATGCAACTCTTTTTGGGAGTGTTTGCTTGTAGAAGTGCCACAGTACATGAAGAAGCCATGCTAGGAATTGGTGCTCTTGCTTATGCCACAGGCCCAGACTTTGTGAAATACATGAATGAGTTCTACAAATATTTGGAGATGGGTCTTCAAAACTTTGAAGAATATCAAGTGTGTGCTGTCACTGTTGGTGTGGTGGGAGATCTATGCAGGGCATTGGAGGATAAGATACTGCCTTTTTGTGATGGGATTATGACACAACTTCTTAAGGACTTGTCAAGTAATCAACTTCATCGATCTGTCAAGCCTCCTATTTTCTCATCCTTCGGGGACATAGCACTTGCAATAGGAGAGAACTTTGAGAAATATTTGATGTATGCCATGCCAATGCTACAGAGTGCTGCAGACTTGTCTGCTCATACAGCTGGTGCGGATGATGAGATTCTAGAGTACACCAATCTTTTGCGAAATGGTATTTTGGAAGCCTATTCAGGGATACTTCAAGGCTTTAAGAACACTTCTAAAACCCAACTCTTGCTACCTCATGCACGCCATATATTATCATTTATTGACAGCATTTACCAAGAGAAAGATATGTAAGTTATACTAATTTTGTTTTTGTGATATGTTGTCTGTACGATTCGTCCTTGTTTGATAGCTTACGTGTAAAAAAAACTGTTTCTTCAGGGATGATGTTGTCATGAAGACTGCCATTGGAGTTCTTGGTGACCTTGCAGACACACTTGCATCTAGTGCAGGTTCTTTGATTCAGCAGTTCCCATCATGCAGGGACTTACTTAATGAATGCTTGTCTTCTGATGACCATTCAGTTAAACAATCTGCTGAATGGGCCAAGTTGGCCATTAGCCGAGTGATTTCTGTTTGAGGCTTGGTCACCGGTTTGGTATATTCTTTTCCTTTTAGAAGTCCCTGCATGCATTGGGTGTGTCGAGTTGGGTCCGGGGGTTCGGGATTGCATACACAAGTGTCGGGTCGTCACCAGTCAGACAACTGAAGTTGTCAGCTTCATGTTGTCACTAACTCTTGCATCAGCACTATGGGTCGGTCAGGTCCTTTTGCTTCGGTTATTAAGAGGAGGTGGTGGATAGTCAGTCAGAAACATTTCAAGGGCCTCTACTTGAAACAACTAACCAATCGAGCTCAGTGCCGAAGGATGAGGATGGAGAAACAGATAATTTTGAGTCTCAGATGTCAAAATTGATCAATTTTCAATACCGTAAAGGGCATTGCCCTGGTTTCCACCAGTCCATGCTTTCCTCTGCTAATATTTGACAAAGATAATTATCCCTTGTTTGCCCTGGGTGATTCATGTCTTCTCCCAATGGAACAATTATGTCTCTGGAAGGTGAAGATGTTTACAGCAGAGGGTCATTTGCAGGTTATATATAATATGGAAATGGCCCCCAGTTGTGTAACATAGGGTATATCCTCCTCTCCTTCCACCAAGCTCTTTTTCTTTTCTGACCTTTTTTCCTTCCCCCATTTTTTTCATCATTTTTGGTCTTTTTTTTTTTTTGGGTTCCCCCCCTTTTGAGTCCTGCATTTTTTGTAAGTCCATCAGTCTAGTCAACATTGTATTGCATTTGCGTCTCATCATATTTTTTTTTGCCTTTTGATGTATACTCTTTATGTGGTCGTTTTTGATCACCCACATACGATGAAAGCATCACATTATTATTATGCATTTTAAATGATATATTTTGGGTTCAATTGCAGCTGTTTGGGCAATCTCTTTTGATCAATTGTTCGCATTCATGTAAATTTATGTTTCTTGAATTTTGCAGTGGAGTACATAAATTTTTAGTTGCTTAAATAATTTTCCAGATTTGTTTTGTTGAAAGGTGATAAGTGTTAGCTTTATTTGTCACTCTATCGTTATATATTGGACAGGGTCTATAATTTTTCAATGTTGGACCCTGAGTTTTTGTCGAAGTTGTATCATGGCTAAATTTTTGTCCATAAACGAAGAAGTCTATAGTTTTTCATCTTATGCCATCCAGATTTTGCCATGTAAAGTTGCTTCTTGTAAACAATACATTTATTAAATGCCTTAATTGCTTTATTAGCCTTCACTCTTTCTATTATATTGTTACTATAGTTGGGAGATCATGGAGACAGATCATTTGACTAAGCGCTTCATAGGCTATGTAGTTGTTTAGCATTGTTAGTGATATGTTAAGTTGATTCCATATGAGCATATTGACCTTAATTAGAAGAGTTATACGTAGTATATGAAATCATATGGGAAATTTCTACATTGTTATCGTGACCTTTAGTGGATGTTAGTTTGTAGTACTAAACATTGCTGAAGATATTTGCCACAACCATCGTCACTACACTGAAACTTCTGTGGTGTTATGGAGAGGCTGAGAGCCTGAGAGTTGGTGGTGATGTTGGTTTTACTTAATTTTTTTGGGTCTTGAATGCTAAGGTGTCAAAAGCTTGTTCAAATTCTAATAACTTGCCCCTTTTACTCACTGAGAAGTTGGTGTTTTTAAGGTTTACATTTTTGCAAGTTTGCACTTTGCAATTTCGAAGTTCCAAGAGCTTTTTGGCCTCTATTATATTCTATTTCAAACAGAATTTATACTGAATTGATCTCATATGTACTACGTAGTGGATTAAGCGAAACTTTAAGTGAGAATGACAAATCCTGACTAATCACTGCAAATATACATGAACGTTTGCTAATGAAATTATTAACAGAAGTTTTTTAAGGTTCACTAATATACTTTGATGGTACAATTTTTTTTTTTTGGGTGTTTAGAGTAATACAAGGTCGGTAATTGTGATGAGAATCAATCCTAGAATTAATTGTGATGTTATAAAAAAACACAAACGAATCACAATTTTTTTGGATAGCAACTTAGAAGGGAAGGGTAATGGGAGAGGGATTGTTTTGGAGCTCCCTTTCCCGACCAAATTTCGCTAGTTTTCAAGGGATAGTGACTATTAAAGAAAGACTGATCCTCCCTAGTTCTCCCTACATCTTTATCCAAACAAGGACGTTGTTCTCTTTCTCCCCATTTCCTTCTAATAAAGTGTTATAAAAAATTATGATGTCAATATTTTCTAAGGTTCTTCAATGTACTTATTATAAGACTAAAGAAATCTCGATGCCAAATCCTGTTGATTTCTAAGAATCATCGCTGCACTTGCAATTATTTCCAATTCTAATAAACCCTATTTTAGTTATTGATAACTTGTTTCTATCGAATATGTTCATATCAAATCTCTCTCTTGCATTTACACAAACAAACATACACACCCAATTTTTAGAGCAAATGGATTAATTTGTTGCACCCTTTTATCTCCAAGTGAAAGCTTACCCTTCTAAATTCTTAAATTGGTCCAACACAAAGAGTAAAGAGAGTGTAGTTATCAATTAAAAACAAAAGGTTGATAAGCTAGTGGATAAACAGAATCACATCTTAAACAAGTTAAAAACAACAATGTCATCTAAATGTACAGTAAAATTAGCGTATACTCATAAAAGAAATTTGGTACAACAGTTAGTAATTTGGACATGGGAGAAGGTACGATGAGATATGGTCATTCAAGTACCACAGAATGTGATAATAATAAGAAGAAATTGACTTATAAACAATTAAATGATGAAATATAAAAAAGTGGTTTGAACAAATTGTTAAATCACTATCACATTACACATGTTTTCATAGTCACTACTATTAGTTTTAGTAGTAGTAGTAGACTAGTAGTAGTGATCATAGTACAGTACAAAGCACCCTAGCTAAAACTAAATAGTGCTCCCCATTTACTATGCACTTCTTTTAGTGACTTTGCACCAGTTTTATCCTCCTAAACCTCACTTGTATTTTCACTCCCATCCACTTTTTAGTGCTTGACTCATTATTGGTAGCGGTACTCCCTTCGTCCTTTATAGATCCATCCATTTGACTTTTTTGCGATATCTAAAATAATTTATTAGAGACTTAGATTTGTCGGCTTATTTTTATAATAATATTTTATAAATGCAAACTTTTGATTTGTTCGTTTGTTAACACATCACTTTTATCATTAATTTTAACTAATACTATTAGCACAAAAAAAAACAATATTTACTAATATGACGAAATTTATATGTAAATAGTAATAATACAGTAGTATAAAAATATTTAAACTGTTACTATTATAAAAGAACGGAATACATATGTATTTCATACCAAATAAGCAATAGCAAAAGAATAGTAAGTTGATCCTTACTATTACTATTGTCAATTTTCAAACCAACTCACAAAAGTTGAACTATTTTGAACACCATTGACCAAAACCAACATACTAATATAATATGTAAGGGTTCTATGTTGTATGTTAGGTAAATTTTCTATTAATTAAGCACCATAATCACCTTGATTATCATCCGTTAAACACCATCATTAACGACAACCAGCCTTTTAAACCATGATTACCCATGAACTTTCTGTCCTAATAAATATTGCCAATGTATAGCTGTTTATGGTCTTCCAAATGTTGGATTGCCTACCTTTTTTTTTTTGTACTACATTGCTAAAATTTTGTAATCAATATTTAACTTTAGCTAGGGCTAGAAGTCAACTTTCAAACTATTTGCCGCACAATTAGCTTTTCAGCTCATAGTTGTCTGGCTAATTACACTATGGCTTCATAAAATCGGTTATCCAAACAAGAATGTGAAAGAGAGTATGTAAAAATGTTAAACGTTATCGATAAACATTGTGAATTTTATATGGTAAATCAGTAATCAAAGTGTTGTGAAGTTTGAGAATGAGGGATAACTCAATTAATTAGAATTTCTTTCTCGATTTTAGGATATCCTAGGTTCAAATCTCACTACAGTAGTACTACTTGTCCTGGTGGCTCCCTGCTCCCTAACACAAAAATAAAAAGAGTATTGTGAAGTCTTATGTAAGACCGTGACATACCAAATGTTTAAGTATATATGACCATATATACATTTTTACATAATTTTTACGTTTTTGCTTAACGAATTGATGCTTACGCCATTAAATTTTGATGAAAGCAGCTAATACAAGAACTACTCCCTACATGTCATACTCCTTAGGCGGCGTACTCAGCACCTATGGAATTAGAGATGCTAATGACTAATCTATGAAATTATGAAGCATTATATTCTTGATTAACGACCTATGGTATTCACATTAGAGACGTCGTGATTACAAAAACCAGTGTATCAACAATAAGAAACTAAGAGCCTGTTTACTTCAACTGAAAACAACTGAACTGAGCTGAGCTAAATTGAAAGTTTTTTATGAAGGATTAATGAGTAGCAAAATAAAAGAAGAGATGAACTTAGCTGAGCTGAACTGAATTGTACTGATTTTAAGCTAAAGTAAACAGACTCTAAATCTTAATTAATTAACATAATCTTGGCGCAATTATACTAATAGAGGAATAGGGCTAAAAATATAAGAAATTATGTCCATGTACAACTATACAAATTTGGTTAAGTTATGCAAAAAAGCAAGTTAACTAGGAAGTCGATTTCTAGCAAAAGTGGGAGGTCTACATGGTGGGATACTTATACAAGTACCCATTATTATTATTTATAGGGCACTAAAGTGATTGTGATTTGTGAATAGTTAGTTTGTACGTATCTCTTTTTGTTGCTTGTTTTTCAACACACAATTTCTTTTTCTCAAACAAAATATTCAAAGAAAAAAATTTCCAAAGAGGAAAATGAGCAAGTAAATTGGTATGAATAAAGTACCGGTATTATTTATCTTTATAACAACGGTGCGAACGGAGTAGATTTAATTATTACATTTTTCTCATAATTGGATTTAACAATTCCTCTCAATTATTACTTCTATGATCTTTCATTAATTCTGTTATTACTCTACTAAAAATTACATAGATATATAAAAGTTAAGTCGCAAAAGCAAGTGCAACGGTTACTAAAAACTTATAAAAATTATACTTGATATAGCTTTTTCTCTATGAGATATTATACTCAGTAATAACCTTTTTTTTTTTGAGATCATCTCACCAAAACTTCTAAGCTATATATACGTCAAACCTTTTGCTATTTTTTCGAATTATTAGATATTTTTGTTTAACTTTCTAACTTTTAATTAAGCATTTAATGTAGCATAATTTTTTATTTTTTATTATTATTTTTTTTACGAAGTATATAATAGCTCTCTAAAAACTTTTACGAGTACAACTAATTTTGTTAAAACTTCTAGGTGCTTAAACCACGCACCCTCACCATCGATCACATCTTTACGTGTATAAGCTTCTTACTTATGCCAAAAGAAATGGCATGTCACATCTTAATGAAATAGCACAATTTTAAGCCATGCACAAAAAGAGTTTACTTACTAGTAGTGCCATGACATTGGTGTCTATATGCATAGAATTGTTCAAGTTTTTACACAAAGTGCTCTTTCGTTGACTTACCCCATGATATATATTTTTGGGCTTTTGTGGCCATGTAGTGGGTTTTACATTTCTCCATATTTATTATTATTATTATTATTTTTTTCTCTTTTATTTAGTGGGTGTATAATGACTATAGCATTACTCATTACCTATTTGAAAAGGTGACTCTCATTTTTAAGCTAGCTTGCAAACAACAAATACTACTCAATGCAATCAAGTATTATAAATTTAGACTTACCCTAACCTCAATAACATATATCTTCATTGTTTTATCCTTCTAAGTTCCATAATAATATAGCATAAACTAAACCAAATATGGCTCATGCTAAATTATCTTTCTTCTTCCTTGTATTCCTTGTACTTGGTTTATCGTCGCATGAACTTGTCACAGAAGCTCTCGAGGAAATTGATGCCACCACCGCGATTCCACTCACTATTGTTCAAACAATGAACCAACTCTATCTTCTCCATAAGGTTAATGACTTAACTTATCATAATTATACTTCGTTTGTGTTTCTTTTATCGTTATTCTTAATTAGAATATTACATTATATTATTGTAACAAAAAATAATGAAGGTATTTATGAGTAACAAATACGTTCTCAGCAGCAAATAGAGTAGCAATTTTAATAACAAGAAAGAAAACTTTATATTATTATAAAGGTTTTTGACATTATTACAAACATAATTTTCACCTTTTTCTTTTGTCTATCTAATTTCCTGCTTTGCAAAAAAAAAAAATAATAATAATAATAATTGCATTTATACAATATAATGGTGTAGGGTGGCATGCCAAAGAAATCAAGGAAGCTTCTAGAAGATCTAATGCAGCCAGATTATGATTATGCAGGAGCAAATCCTAGACATGATCCTAGGAGGGGGAGAGGAGGTGGCAGAAACCCTTAAGTGCTTAATATTGATTTTCTGCTAATTAAATCATTTTTATAAGTAATATTCTTAATTATTACTAATGATTATATATAATCAATCAATTAGCTTATATATCCCTTTCTCATAAGTCAATTGAAGGAATAGTTTTGAAACATAAATATAATATTAGTATTAGTGTATATGTTAAGAGAAAAATGATGCAATTATATATAGCATTTATTTAGTTTTAGCATTAGTATTCATAAGTTAGACTTGTACTATTTTCCTAATTAAGAATAAAATATTGTAAGTGGCCACGGCCCTATTCTTTACTACTTGTATGTATGTAATTTTGAGAAGTTACTATTCTTCAATACTTCCCAAATGTTGGGAGACTGATGGTTTCTTTACGTGTTTTCACAATTTTCAATGCACATCATTACGCTTTTTTGAATAGAAGTGCTTAAGTGGCTTTGAAAAAGACATGTTATACTGTTATTTGATGGAGTGAATCTAACTAAAACTCATACTTATGAAGTTATGAGATAGTTTACGTTCTAATATTGCAAATGGGGAAAAATTGCACGGAGCCATAAACAGTACTTATTAATCTTCAAAATGAAGTTGTGCTCATATTTGATCATTAAAAACTAGCATTATGCCATCATTTTGATTATGGGTGATAAGTGGTAAGTCAACCTGGTCTCATAATATAACAACCTAATCAGTGATAGAATGTATATTTTTAATTTAATGAATATGACTATTTGACAAGTTACTTAAGAACAAATTGTCAATTTTATGTTGTTAATAAATAAGGTCTAATGTACAACTGACTTCTTAAATCTTCGCCCCAAAAAATTAAGTTAAATTATAAGTTTGTGAGGATATTTTAGCAAGGACAAAGGTCAAGCTATTTTAAAAGTGCATATGTAGTTCAACATGGTATGTACTATTGTACGAAACCACAATCCATTATTACAAATGTTATCTAAGGAGGAGTTACGAGGTTTATGTGCATGACTGCATGCAACTTAACCAAATAGACCCTAGCTAAGAGTTTGAGACTTGAGAGAACTTGTACACTTGCACAGTGGTTTCTAGTAAAAAAAACGTGATTGCGTGATATATATTAGGACTTTATGACCTTTGTTAGTTGTTATTTTTTATTATGGTAAGGTTGATTTCTAAATTAAAGCTTTAATTGACGCTAATTAAGCCTATGTTGCACTGGTGACTTTGACCACAGACGACTTAGACAAGTCTAGGAAATTGTGACTTCTCCTTATTCTGGGGTTACCCATTGAAATGATTGAGGTCAAGAGCGACAATGAAATTTTATGAACTATCATTGCATAAAATAAGGAAATTTTGAGTTCACATTCATTCATTCTTAGGGTGTATTCAGTTTACGGGATGAAAATTGAGATTATAACAACTTATCGGGGTTGTTATTCTCATCTTAGCAAGTTAGCTCCAATTATTTCAGCATATATAAGTTGAAGTTAGTTTAGTTTTGGGGCAATATGTCTAGATTAAGCCATCTACATTCTCCGAGTACTATTATATATATATTTTTTTTATGCAAGGGGAGCCACGTATGACAAGATCTGGTCTCGGGTTTTATGTACCACCAGCCAACACTTCAACTAAGATAGTTGACATGGTCGGCTTCCCTACATTTTCAGCCTCACAGTCAGTTTCGAAGTCGTTTTAAAGAAAAAGGGTGGAAATGATATACCTGATTCCAGGAGAAGGAAATCAGTCAGGAGCTTGATCACATAAACTGCAGTAGTTTCAAAGTTCTTTGAAAAAGTGTAATTGAGCTTGATCACAGAAACTGCAGAACCACATCAGAAGCTGATTCTTATACCTCAGTAAAAGAGGTAAATTCATATCATCTCATATTGGATTTCAGTGAATCTGAGATAATATAAGGAAACAAAGACATTTACAGACTACTAAAATGTATAGTGTATAGTACAGTATGATGATTCCTATAAACTTAATTTTTTGACTATATACACTGTAATTCAGCTACAAATTTACAAAACCAGCATTGAAGATAGCCATAATCCAAGAGTCACAACACAGAGTGTGGCAAAGGCTTGGCCAAACTCTAATATAACGTTCTGTTTATCTGCAGGCAAATTTTGCCAATCCGTTTTCCTGCCACAGAAAGTCCAAAATTATTATACATACATAACGTAGTTTTTGTATATGTAAGAGATTGACATGTACCTTATAAAAGATATACTCAGGTATGAACACAAGTGATCTTGAAACAAAAAGATTAATGATGCAAGGATTTGAGTTAGACCTGAGTTTTAACATCCTAGGCCAACTTAACTCAGATAAAGATGACGCTCACAGTCAGAAGCACGACATGACCATACACAGAAAAAAGTATAGCGCAACCCCATACGAGATAAGCACGGCACAACATATTACTGTGAGTTCCAGGTTTGGGCCACACTTGTTGGATGTGCATGTGGGTTGGGTCAAAGCTTGGGCAAACCATTGCAAATGTGGGCTTTTGGCATCGCATAATACGGGCATGCTGTTAGTAGACCAGGGCATGGGCATGGGCATGGGCCTCCTCACCTTGCTCATATCACAGTGGAATGCTATAAAGCACAGAAACTAATAAAAACCTATAGTTTCGAAAACTTAGAAACACTTGAGAAATTCTTCGAAAACGTTTCTCACGGGAGGAACCTTCATGTGATGTTAAATGAAGCGTATTGTATCTCACGTGCCCAAGTTACATTTTTTCCAAATTACCCCCAAAACCCAAAACCTCAAGAAAAAGGTATTTCTTGCATTCTTAATACTACGCTATTAACTTTTAGCCAATTTCAACTATCTAGGGGTCCTTCCCTTGATTTGAGAGTCAACATGTTAATTTTAGGCCAATATGGTTTCAGGACCCCGGAACCCTCGAATAACGTCACTTATAGCCTCATTTTTGGTTTTTGAAGGACATTCTGAGGCTTTTCTCCCCAAATTTCACTCACCTAGTTTTGATAACCTTAGGATGGCCCATGATCGTTTTTAACTTCTTAAAACTTGTTATGTTTTCACTTTCAAGGATTCCGATCCCTTGAAAAAGGACGCACTTATCTTTTTCTTTATCTCCGAACTTTCCTGTTATCTTTTGAATCGCGACAAGTTGTGCGAGGGCACTCTTTTGACCCTAAGACACCATGTCAACTTTTCGTCAATTATTTTTCCCGGGTCCCGAAACCTCCGAAATCTGTGAACTATAGCCTTTGTTTTTGGCTTCTGAAGGGCTGTCCCGGGTTCCCTCTTGTTTTCTCCTTATATTCCTCCCGCATGTTGTTGGTGACCTTAGGATGCCTCATACTCGATTTCAGCCTCTAAAAACTTCTTATACTCCAGCTGTAGACAATTTTTGAAAAAAGGGCACACTAGACTTTTTGCTCTCCCGACTCCCGAGACTCGTCTTACGACTTTCGAACCCCGAAAAAACTGCTCAAGGCCCCTCTTTTGACAATAGGGGCACATTGTAAAATTTTCGACTATTTTTGACAGTTGGCCCCTCATTTTTTACTATTGAAGAACCTTACCGAGCTCTGCCTTGCCTTATTTTCCCTTCGCCTTTTTATCACGTGTGGCAGGTGACACTAAGATGTCCCACAATTAATTTCAGCCTCAAAAAACTGTTACCTTCCCTCTTTAGAGAATGTTCAAAATAAGGACACAAATACATAAATAATGCAAAGGTCATATTTAACATGACAAAGTATCAAACCCTAACACAAAAACACTTAAAATATACTCTCTTAACATGTAATCTATCTTAGCAGATGAATATAGTGTTTCCCTTTTATAAGGCTTTCTCTATTCTGATCAACACTAAGGCCTATACACGTAGCAGCATATTTATTATTGAAGCGAAGTTATTGTTGTATTCAAGGATTATTTTCTTGTTTGTGTAAGGTACTTTGTTTTAGTTTACATTCCTTTTGAAATTATTTATTTTCCTACACGTTTCCCCGTTTCCTAATTTTCAGGAATCCACGCCTCTTTGTTCTAAAACTTCTCCATTTTGGTGCTACATAGGTGGATCATACAAGACACGGCATGCCACATCTCATGATCTCAGTGTCATCTGAAATCTCATCAGGGTTATTCAATTCTTACATATAGTCAAGGCAGAAAACATACCCTAAATCTGCAATTATTATGCTGATATTATCTTGAGATCGTCGGTCCTGCAGCAAAAAAGATGACAAGCGATAATAAAGCTACCTAGAGTGTAGCATAACCAAACTGATCAGTCTCTGATGCACAGAATTTAATTTTTGTGGGAGATCATTTACCAGAGCTGCATTTGCCAGAGATTCACAAGCTAGCTGAAAGAAGAACATGAAGAACACATCATCAACTTGAGAACTAATTTGTTTATATAATTTTCGAAACATCTACATATCAACTATAGGAAATTTGTTGCATTCACCTGAACATTTCCATGCTGTCGCAGCTCATCTCTGACTAAAGATACTGCTTCTGAGCTGTGTTCAGTACAGAATTTAGACCATCCTTGTATTATTAATTTATCTCATTTTTCGCAAAGATGAATAACAATTACAGGGCACAAACCTATTGATATAATCCCATAAGCCATCAGAGGCTAAGAGTACCAATTCTGTATCTGATCCAAACACTACTTGGAAAACATCAGGACAAGCAACCACCAAATCCCCATTAAAATTGACCCTGAACAAATCAAGCAAAGCTTCAGGTGTATTTTACGCTAAGCTTGTACTAAATCAGAGCAAATATTCATTCTGAGCTTCTTGTTACTTTTTTTTAGTTTACTTTTTATTTACGGAACTTCCTCTATCAGCTCGATTAACAATTACAAAAAGCTCAGATACGGCAATTACTTATAGGAAAATACAAGGATTACTAATTTTCAATAACTGTGATGTTTTGAACACTCAAAGCTTTTACCTAGAAGCAAACTTCTGCGACCATCTACCTTCCTCAACCCCTCCTTTCAGCATCCTTTTCCAAATAAATGAAAAGCACTAGTTGAGATATGTGCATATAGTGAGAAAGTAAAAGTAGCTTCAAACTAGATATGAGGATTGGAAATCTTTTGTCTAGAAAACATGCAAGGGAACGTACTCATTCTTCATCGTCTTAAATCGAATGTCACCAAAGGCACGTGATACAGCAATATCTCCACATATTCTCCCGTTGAGAATCTGCATAACAGCAAGATGTCATTTTTATAAAAATCATGTATAACCAGTAGTGTAGAAAGTAAGACCAACTTGAAGTGTTTAAGAAAAAATATGGACATTTTTCAAAGAATATGAAAACACACCCATCCACCTGCTTCATTGATTCTTCTAATTTCGTTCAGTGATGCTTTATTGCTTCCATAAGGTCGATGAGGATCAGTCAAGACTTCTGCTTTCCCAGAGCGTGAGAGTACCTGAATCACTTTGGAAGTCAAGATGTTTTGGAACTAGCAACTTCATGACAAGTCTTCAGCCATATTATTTCCTCAAACTTATGCATTCAAATATAATCCATGCAGTTTTTGCAATCTATTTAATCTAGTCTGCTAAATAAGGTATTTAATCTGTTACCTACAGTTTTCCTAATCTATTAATCAAGTTTGACTTTGTCACCCTTACACGGCAGAAGTAGATTCACGCAGTTTAACTTAGTGCCATTTCAGCTGAACATTTCCATGTTCAAATATGTTATTGTCACTGTGGACAACTCTAGTGTGATCAGCTTTACAATTGTCTCACCTCATCTAACCCTACTCACAACACAGCAATAAGGAGAATTAATTGAGCTTCTGTGTGTAGCTAAGAAAAGTATTATGACTTTCACCATATGAATTCATCTTATCAAGTCACCAATTCTACTAAATTATACAGTGTTGATTAATCCTATCATCCACATTAAAATATACTAAAATAAAGACATAACTCCACCACCCAACCCCTTAAATGCTTGGC
>PYUH01004030.1:511500-521642 GCA_016808085.1 Suaeda aralocaspica | reverse complement strand
GAGTAGTAGTGTTGTGTTGTTGTTATGTTGTTGATGGTGGTCGTGTGTTGTGTTGTTTGTTGTGGTGTATGTTGTGTTATGTGTTGTAGTTGTTGCTGTGCTATTGAAGTCTGTTGCTGCTAGTGTTGTTTTAGTAGTATTGTTTGTTGTTTTTGTTCTTGGTTGGTTCGTTGTTGTTGGTTTTTTGTTGTTGTGACTGCTTTTGTTGTTATTGTTGCTGCCTGTGTATGGTGTTGCTGTTGTTGTGTTTTTTGTTGCTATTGTTGTGTGTTGGTGTTGTTGGTGTTGTTAGTGTTGTTGTTATTGTTGTTTTTATGGTGGTGGTGTGTGTGCGTGCGTACTTTTAATTGTTGTTGATTGTTGTTTTGCGTTGTAATCGGCTGTATTCTTTCAGTTGTTATTTTGATGTTGTTTGTTGTTTTGTTGTTGGTTTTGTTAATGCGTTTGTTGGATTTTGTTTGATGTTGTCATTGTGTGTTGTTGTTATGTTAATTTGGTTGTTTTAGTGTAGTACTTGTTGTGTTATGCTTGGTTGATGGTGGGTTCGTTATTTGTTTTGCTTTGTTGTTGTTCATGTATTTGTAGTAGTATAGTAGAGTAGTAAGTAGTAGTGTAGTAGTAAGTAGTAGTAGTTATGCTGTTGTTATTGTGTCGTTGTTGTTGTTTGCTTTAGTTTTGTTAAAGCGTTGACCTGCTTTGTTGCTGGTTGTTGTTGCTGATGCTTGTTAAATGAGCTGTTGCATTCTTGGCTTTGTTCGAATTGTTTGAAGTTTGTTGATGGTGGTTGTGTTGTTTGATGTGTGTTCGTTTGATGTGTTAGTTGTGTTTTGTTTGTTTTGTTGTGTATTGGTGGTGGGGTGGTGGTAGTGGTGTGAGTGCTGCTTTCTATGGCTGTTGTTCCTGTGCAGTTGTAGCAGCTATTTCTGCAGTTGTTTCGTTGTGGGTCTTGCTGTTGTTTGTTTGTTATAGTGTGTTGTGTTGTTGGTTGTTGATGCTGTTTGTTGATTGTTGTTCTGATGTTGGCTTGTTGATTGCCTGCTGCTTGGCGGTGCATTGTTGCGCTGACTGTTAAGTTTGTTAGTGGTTTTGTATGGTGTTGTTTGGTTTGTTGATGTGTGTTGTTGTTGGTTCTACTACTGTTGTTTGCGGTTTTGTTGGCTGTGTATTGCAGTGGTGTTGTTGTTGTTGTTGTTGTTGGTATGTTTGATGGTTGGTTGTTGTTGTTGGTGTCTAATCGCTTATTTCTGTTTGTAAGCTACGTTGGTGTTTGCTGTTGTCTGTAGTTGTTGTTGTTGTTTGTTGTGCCTGTATTCTGCGTTTTGTTGTGCTGCTCGTACTGTGTTCTCTGTTGCTGTTTGCTCTGTGTCTGTTCTGTTGTTGTGCTACTGCTGTTAAATTGTTGACTTCGGTTGTTCTTGTTGGTGGGTTGGTTTTGTCGATACTTTTGTTATTGTTGTTGGATGTGGAGGGGGTTTTGGGGGGTGTGCTGTCTAATTTGTTTGTTGGTGGTGTTGTGTGTTTTGTTGTTGTTTTGTTGATTAGTTTTTTGCGTTGGTGTAGCTTGAGTTGCTGCCAGTTTATGTTGTATGTTGTTGTTGTAAGCTTTGTTGCATGCTGTTGTTGATGTTGGTGTTGCTGGTTGGTTCGAGGTGGGGTGGTGCTGTTGTTGTTGTGTTTTGTGTTGCTTGCTGATGGTGCTGCGTGTGCTGGTTTTTCTTGTTTTGTGTTGCTTTCTGTTGTTGTTGTTGTTGTTTTTGTTTTTGTAGTAGGTAGTAGTATTAGTAAGTAGTATGTTATTGTTTGGTGGTTAGGGCGTGTGTGTGTGTTTAGTTGTGTGTTAAAGCTACTGTTGCTGTTGTTTGTGATGCTGTTAGTTGGTTGTGGTGTTGTTGGTTTTTTTTTGATGGTTGGTTCTTGTTGTGTTGTTGTTGGTGGTGGTGGTGGTGGTGCCCTTTTATTGGCTGTAGTTGTGTTGTGTTTGTACGCTATTGTTTCTTTGCAGTTGTTTGTTTGTTGGTGTTGCTGTTGTTTTTGTTATTGTTGTTATTGTTGATTTTGTTGATGCTTTGTGGATGTTGTGTTATTGTTGATGATGTGTCATTGTTGTTGTTTTTGTTCTTGTTGCTGCGATGGTGTGTTAGGTTGTAGGCGGCTGCTGTTTAAAGTTGTTGCTAATTTTGTAGTTGTTATTGTTGGTTGTTGTTGGTTATGTTGATGTTGGTGTTGTTGTTGTGGTTCTACATGTTGCCTGCTATTCGCTGTTGGTGTTTATGGTTGTTGGGTTGTGGTGGTGCTGATGCTTTAGCTTGTCCAGGTTCTTCTTTGTTGTTGTTGTTGGTTGTGCTGGTGTTGGCTGTTGTTTACTCTGTTGTTGTTGTTGCAATACAGTTGTTAAGTTTTTGATGTTGTTGTTCTTGTTGGTGTTAGGTTTTGGTAGATACTGTTGTTATTGTGGTTGTTGGTGGTGGGAATGCTGTGCTATGTTGGTGTTGCTGCTGTCGGGGGGTGGTGGGTGCGCAAATTGGAGCTGCGTGGTCGGTGTTGCTGCGTTTGTTGTTGTTTGTTTGTGTTATTTTGTTGTTTGCGGTGTAGTAGTGGTAGTAGTAGTTATTTTTGTTGTATATTGTCGTTGTTTGTTGTTGTTTTAAGTTGTTGTTAAGTGTTGCTGCTGCTTTTGGTTGTTGTGTGTTGCTGCTGTTAAAGCTGTTGCTTGCTGTTCTAGTGTGTTTTAGTGTGAGGTGGGTTGTTGTTGAGTTTTGTTGACTGGGGGTTTGTTATGCTTGTGTGTTTGGGACTTGCTGGTTGAATTTGGCTAGTTGTTTGCTTTTTTCGCGTTCGGCTGTTGTGTTGTTTTGGTTTGTTGTATTGGTTATTATTATTGTTGTTGTTGTTGGTGTGTTTGTTGTGCTGATGTGTTGCTTGTGTTGGATCTGTGTTGTTGCTCGCGGTTTTATTGTTGTCTTAGTTGTTGACGTTGGGGTTTGTGTTGTTGTGTTGTGTTGTTGTAGGTTGTTGGTTTTTGCCGATTACTTTTGTATGTGTTGTTGGGGTGGTGGTGCGCTAATTGGGGGTGCTGCTGTCGGGGTGGCGGTGGTGCGCTTATGTTGCTGTTGTTGCGGTGTTGGTGGGGTGTTTGCTTGTTTCTGTGTGTTTTTGTTGTTTTTGTTGTTGTTGTGATGTGTAGTAGTGAGTAAGTTATTGTTGTGGTTTACTTGTCGTCGTTATGTGTTGTTTTAGTTGTTGTAAAGCTGTTGCGCCTGTTGTTGTGTGCTGCTTTGTTTTGTGTTCCTGGTGTGTTGTCAAGTTGTTGGCTGTGTGTTCTTTGTTTGTTGTTTGTTTTTTGGTTTTGTTGATGGTGGGTTCGTTTTGTTGGTTGGTTTTGTTGTTTGTTTGGACCTGCTTTTTGTTGTTATTGTCTTGCTGCTGTGGTGTTGCTGTGGTTGCTCTGCGTTGTTCTCTGCTGTTGTTGTTGTTTTGTTGTTGTTATTGTTATTGTGTGTTGTTGTGTTGTGGTGGTGCTGGTGTGCTGTTGTTGCTGCTGCTGTTGTGCATACTGTTTCTATGTTGTTGTTGTTGTTGCTGTTGGCTATGTTATTGTATGTGGTGGTTTGTCGAGCTATGTTGTTATTGTGGTTGTTGGTGGTTGGTGGGCTGCTGCTAATGTTGGTATGATGCTGCTGTGTCGGGGGGTGGTGGTGCGGCTATGTTACTGTTGTGTGATGTTGGTGGTGTGTGTGCTGTTTTGTTGTTTCGGTTGTTTTTGTTTTTGATTGTTGTAGTAGTAGTAGTAGTAGTAGTAATAATAGTAGTAGTTATGGAGTGTGTTATTGTCATGTGTTGTTGTTAAAGCTGTTGCTGGCTTTGTGTGTCGTTGTTGTTGTTGCTGCTTGTGTTAAAGCTGTGCTGTTGTGTTGTTGTAGTTGGTGTGGTTGTGGTTTGTGTGGTGGGGCGTTGTTGTTGTTGGTTTGTTTTTACGTGCTGCTACTGTTGGTGTGCTGTTGTTGATGCTTGTTGTTATGGTTGTTGTTGTTGTGTGTTGTTGTTGTTGTTGTTGGTTACGTTGATGCTTGTGTTGTTGTTGGTTCTACTACTGCTTGTATTGCTACTGTTGGTGTTGCGATGTTTGGTAGTAGTTGTGGTGTTTCTGTTGTGTGGGGGTCGTTGTTGTTGTTTGTTGTTGGTGGTGGTGATGTTGTGGTATGGTGCGCTGTAGTTGTTGCTGCTGCTGCTATTAAAGTGTTGTGCTGTGTTGTTGTTAGTAGTTGTTGTTGTTGGTTTGTTGATGGTTGGTTCGTTCGTTGTTGGTTGTTGTTGTTTTGGTGCTGTTTTGTTGTTATTGTGCTGCGTTTGTATGTGTGCTGTTGTGTTGTTTTTGTTTCATGCTATTGTTGAGTTGTTGTGTGTTGGTGTTGTTGGTGTTGTTGTTTTTGTTTGTTGTTGGTGGTGCTAGTGATGGTTGTGCTTTATGTATGTTGTGTTGTTGTGTGGTACTGCTGTTTCTGAGTTGTTTTGATGTGTGTTATTGGTATTGGTGTTGTTGTTTTGTGTTGATGTTGTTGTTGTTGTGATGTTGCATTGGTGTTGTTGTTATTGTTGTTGTGTTGTAGTAGTTGTTGTTGTTTGTTTGTTGATGGGGGCTTCGTTTTTTGTTGTTGTTGATTGTAGTTTAAGTAGTAGTAGTAGTAGGAGTAGTAGTAGTAGTAGTACGTAGTAGTTATTATTGCTGTTGTATTGTCGTTGTGTGTTGCTTTAGTTGTTGTTTAAAGCTGTTGCTGAAGTGGTTGCTGTTGTTGTTGCTGCTGCTGTTAAAGCTGTTGCTGCTTGTGTTGTTGCAGTAGTTGTTGTTGTTGGTTTTGTTGATGGTGGGTTCGTTGTTGTTGTTATTGTTGTTCTTGTTAGTGTTGTTGGTGTTGTTGTTATTGTTGTTGTTGGTAGTGGTGGTAGTGGTGGTGGTGCTGCTTTTATTGCTGTTGTTCCTGTTGCAGTTGTAGCAGCTATTTCTGCAGTTGTTTTCGTTGTTGGTCTTGCTGTTGTTGTTGTTATAGTTGTTGTTGTTGGTTTTGTTGATGCTGTTGTTGTTGTTGTTGATGTTGTCATTGTTGTTGTTGTTGTTGCTGCTGTTGGCGTTGCTATTGTTGCTGCTGCTGTTAAAGTTGTTGCTGGTTTTGTTACTGTTGTTGTTGGTTATGTTGATGCTGTTGTTGTTGTTGGTTCTACTACTGTTGCTGTTGCTTGTTTTGTTGCTGTTGTTATTGCAGTTGTTGTTGTTGTTGTTGTTGTTGTTGTTGTTGGTTATGTTGATGTTGTTGTTGTTGTTGGTTCTACTACTGTTCCTGTTGTAGCTACTGTTGGTGTTGCTGTTGTTGTAGTTGTTGTTGTTGTTGTTGTTGTTGCTGCTTTAGTTGCTGCCGTTTCTGTTGGTGATGTTGTTGTTGCTGCTGTTTATGTTGTTGTTGTTGCTACTGCTGTTAAAGTTGTTGCTCTTGTTGTTCTTGTTGGTGTTGGTTTTGTCGATACTTTTGTTATTGTTGTTGGTGGTGGTGGTGGTGCTGCTAATGTTGCTGTTGGTGGTGTTGCTGCTGTGTTTGTTGTTTTTGTTGATTCTGTTGTTGTTGCTGTTGGTGCTGCTTTAGTTGCTGCCGTTTCTGTTGTTGTTGTTGTTGTAGCTTCTGTTGATGCTGCTGTTGTTGCTGTTGGTGTTGCTGTTGGTGATGGTGGTGGTGGTGTTGTTGTTGTTGTTGTTGTTGCTGCTGTTGGTGCTGCTGTTGTTGCTGATGTTTCTGTTGTTGTTGTTGTTGTTTTTGTTTTTGTAGTAGTAGTAGTAGTAGTAGTAGTTATTGTTGTTGTTATTGTCGTTGCTGTTGTTGTTTTAGTTGTTGTTAAAGCTGTTGCTGTTGTTGTTGCTGCTGTTGTTGCAGTAGTTGTTGTTGTTGGTTTTGTTGATGGTTGGTTCGTTGTTGTTGTTGGTGTTGGTGTTGTTGGAGTTGTTGTTATTGTTGTTGTTGTTGTTGGTGGTGGTGGTGGTGCTCCTTTTATTGCTGTTGTTGCTGTTGCTGTTGTAGCTATTGTTTCTGCAGTTGTTTTTGTTGTTGGTGTTGTTGTTGTTGTTGTTATTGTTGTTGTTGTTGGTTTTGTTGATGCTGTTGATGTTGTCATTGTTGGTTTTGTTGATGCTGTTGTTGATATTGTCATTATTGTTGTTGTTGTTGTTGTTGTTGCTGCTGTTGGTGTTGCTGTTGTTGCTGCTGCTGTTAAAGTTGTTGCTGGTTTTGTTGCTGTTGTTAATGCTGTTGTTGTTGTTGGTTATGTCGATGCTATTGTTGTTGTTGGTTCTAATATATTTGCTGTTGTTGCTACTGTTCCTGTTGCTGTTGTTGTTGGTTGTGGTGCTGTTGTTGTTGCTGTTGGTGCTGCTTTAGTTGCTGCCGTTTCTGTTGTTGTTGTTATTGTTGCTGCTGTTGGTGCTGTTGGTGTTGCTGTTGTTGTAGTAGTTGTTGTTGCTGTTGTTATTGTTGTAGGTGGTTGTGGTGCTGTTGTTGTTGCTGTTGGTGCTGCTTTAGTTGCTGCCGTTTCTGTTGTTGTTGTTATTGTTGCTGCTGTTGGTGCTGCTGTTGTTGCTGTTGGTGTTGCTGTTGTTGTAGTAGTTGTTGTTGCTGTTGTTGTTGTTGTAGGTGGTTGTGGTGCTGTTGTTGTTGCCGTTTCTGTTGGTGCTGCTTTAGCTGCTGTTGGTCCTGTTGTTGTTGCTGCTGTTTCTGTTGTTGTTGTTGCTACTGCTGTTAAAGTTGTTGCTGTTGTTGTTCTTGTTGGTGTTGGTTTTGTCGATATTGTTGTTCTTGTGGTTGTTGGTTGTGGTGGTGCTGCTAATGTTGCTGTTGTTGTTGTTGCTGTTGTAGCTGATGTTTCTGCAGTTGTTCTTGTTGTTGGTGTTGTTGTTGGTGTTGTTGTTGTTATTGTTGTTGTTGTTGGTTTAGTTGATGCTGTTGTTGTTGTTGTTGATGTTGTCATTGTTGTTGTTGTTGTTGTTGCTGTTGTTGTTGTTGGTGGTGGTGGTGCTGCTAATGTTGCTGTTGCTGCTGCTGTGGGTGGTGGTGGTGCGGCTAATGTTGCTGTTGTTGCTGCTGTTTCTGTTGTTTTTGTTGTTTTTGTTTTTGTAGTAGTAGTAGTAGTAGTTATTTCTGTTGTTATTGTCGTTGCTGTTGTTGTTTTAGTTGTTGTTAAAGCTGTTGCTGTTGTTGTTGCGCTGCTGTTAAAGCTGTTGTTGCAGTAGTTTTGTTGTTGGTTTTTGTTATGGTTGGTTCGCGTTTGTGTTTGTTGGTGTGTTGTTGTTGTTGGTTGTTTGGTTGTTGTTGGTGTTGGTGGTGTTGGTGGTGCTCTTTTATTGCTGTTGTTCTGTTGCTGTTGTAGTATTGTAGCTATTGTTTCTGCATTTGTTTTTGTTGTTGGAGGTTGTTGTTGTTGTTTGTTCTTGTTTGTTGTGTTTGTTGTTGCTGCTGTTGTTGTGTTGTCTTGTTGTGTTTTGTTGTGCTGGTTTGTTGTTTGTTCTTTTGTTGTTTGTTGAGTGTTGCTTGTTGTGCTGTTGGTGTGGCTGTTGTTTGTGTGCTGTTAGTTTGCTGGTGTGTGCTGTTGTTATTGTTTGTTTTGGTTTGTTGGTTTGTCTATGCATTGTTTTGTTTGGTTCTAATACTGTTGCTGTTGTTGCTACTGTCCTGTTGCTGTTGTTGTTGGTTGTGTGCTGTTGTTGTTGCGGTTGGTGCTGCTTTAGGTTTGCGCCGTTTCTGTTGTGTTGTTATTGTTGCTGCTGTGTTGGTTGCTGTTGGTGTTCTGTTGTTGTAGTGTTGTTGTTGCTGTTGTTGTTGTTGTAGGTGGTTGTGGTGCTGTTGTTGTTGCCGTTTCTTGTTGTGGCTGCTGTTTAGCTGCTGTGGTCCTGTTGTTGTTGTTGCTGTTTCTGTTGTTGTGTGTTGCTACTGCTGTTAAAGTTTGTTGCTGTTGTTGTTCTTGTTGGTGTTGGTTTTGTCGATACTGTTGTTTATTGGGTTGTTGTTGTGGTGTGCTGCTAATTTGTGGTGTTGTTGTTGTTGTTGATGTTGTCATTGTTGTTGTTGTTGTTGTTGCTGTTGTTGTTGTTGGTGGTGGTGGTGCTGCTAATGTTGCTGTTGCTGCTGCTGTGGGTGGTGGTGGTGCGGCTAATGTTGCTGTTGTTGCTGCTGTTTCTGTTGTTTTTGTTTTTGTAGTAGTAGTAGTAGTAGTTATTGCTGTTGTTATTGTCGTTGCTGTTGTTGTTTTAGTTGTTGTTAAAGTTGTTGCTGTTGTTGTTGCTGCTGTTGTTAAAGCTGTTGTTGCAGTAGTTGTTGTTGTTGGTTTTGTTGATGGTTGGTTCGTTGTTGTTGTTGTTGTTGGTGTTGGTGTTGTTGGTGTTGTTGTTATTGTTGTTGTTGTTGGTTTTGTTGATGCTGTTGTTGATGTTGTCATTGTTGGTTTTGTTGATGCTGTTGTTGATGTTGTCATTATTGTTGTTGTTGTTGTTGTTGCTGCTGTTGGTGTTGCTGTTGTTGTTGTTGCTGGTTTTGTTGTTGTTGTTATTGCTGTTGTTGTTGTTGTTGGTTATGTCGATGATATTGCTGTTGTTGGTTCTAATACTGTTGCTGTTGTTGCTACTGTTCCTGTTGCTGTTATTGTTGGTTGTGGTGCTGTTGTTGTTGCTGTTGGTGCTGCTTTAGTTGTTGTCGTTTCTGTTGTTGTTGTTATTGTTGCTGCTGTTGGTGCTGATGTTGTTGCTGTTGGTGTTGCTGTTGTTGTAGTAGTTGTTGTTGCTGTTGTTGTTGTTGTAGGTGGTTGTGGTGCTGTTGTTGTTGCCGTTTCTGTTGGTGCTGCTTTAGCTGTTGTTGGTCCTGTTGTTGTTGCTGCTGTTTCTATTGTTGTTGGGTCTACTACTGTTAAAGTTGTTGCTGTTGTTGTTCTTGTTGGTGTTGGTTTTGTCGATACTGTTGTTATTGTGGTTGTTGGTGGTGGTGGTGCTGCTAATGTTGATGTTGCTGCAGTGGGTGGTGGTGGTGCGGGTAATGTTGTTGTTGTTGCTGCTGTTGGTGGTGTTGCTGTTGTTTCTGTTGTTTTTGTTGTAGTTGCTGTAGTAGTAGTAGTAGTAGTAGTAGTAGTAGTAGTAGTAGTAGTTATTGGTGTTGTTATTGTCGTTGTTGTTGTTTTAGTTGTTGTTAAAGCTGTTGCTGCTTTGTTGCTGTTGTTGCTGATGCTGCTGTTAAAGATGTTGCTGCTTGTGTTGTTGCAGTAGTTGTTGTTGTTGGTTTTGTTGATGTTGGGTTCGTTTTTGTTGTTTTTGTTGTTGTTGGTGCTGCTTTTGTTGTTATTGTTGCTGCTGTTGGTGTTTGTTGTTGTTGTTGTTGTTGTTGTTGTTGTTGTTGTTGTTGTTGTTGTTGTTGTTGTTATTGTTGTTTTTGTTGTTGTTGTTGTTGTTTTAGTTGTTGTTAAAGCTGTTGCTGCTTTGTTGCTGTTGTTGCTGATGCTGCTGTTAAAGATGTTGCTGCTTGTGTTGTTGCAGTAGTTGTTGTTGTTGGTTTTGTTGATGTTGGGTTCGTTGTTGTTGTTTTTGTTGTTGTTGGTGCTGCTTTTGTTGTTATTGTTGCTGTTGTTGGTGTTTGTTGTTGTTGTTGTTGTTGTTGTTGTTGTTGTTGTTGTTTTTGTTGTTGTTGTTGTTTTTGTTGTTGCTATTGTTGATGTTGGTGTTGTTGTTGGTGTTGTTGTTATTGTTGTTGGTGGTGGTGGTGGTGGTGCTGCTGTTGTTGTTGCTATTGCTGGTGTTGCTGTTGTAGTTGTTGTTTCTGCTGTTGTTTTTGTTGTCGGTGTTGCTGTTGTTGTTGTTATTGTTGTTGTTGTTGTTGGTTTTGTTAATGTTGTTGTGGTTGTTGCTGTTGTTGATGATGTTGTCATTGCTGTTGTTGTTGTTCTTGTTGCTGCTGTTGGTGTTGCTGTTGTTGCTGCTGCTGTCAAAGTTGTTGCTGCTTTTGTTGCTGTTGTTATTGTTGTTGTTGTAGTTGTTGTTGTTGGTTATGTTGATGCTACTACTGTTGCTGCTATTGCTACTGTTGGTGTTGCTGTTGTTGTAGTTGTTCTTGTTGTTGTTGTTGCTG
>PYUH01004030.1:481500-496500 GCA_016808085.1 Suaeda aralocaspica | reverse complement strand
TTGTTGCTTTTGTTGCTGTTGTTGTTGCCGTTTTTCTTTTTGTTGTTGTTGTTACTGCTGCTGTTAAAGTTGTTGCTACTGTTGTAGCTGTTGTTGCTGGTGTACGTGTTGCTGTTGTTGCTTTTATTGTTATTGTTGTTGTTAATCTTGTTGTTGTTGTTGTTGTTGTTGTTGTTGTTGTTGCGCTTGTTGTTGTTGTTGCTTTTGTTGCTGCTATTGTTGTTGCTCTTGTTGTTGTAGTTGCTTTTGTTGCTGCTGTTGTTGCTGTTTTGCTGCTGTTAAAGTTGTTGCTGCTATTGGGGTTGGTACTGGTGTAGCTTTTGTTGTTGCTATTGTTGCTGTTGCTGCAGTTGTTGTTGTTGTTGCTGCAGTTGTTGTTGTTTTTGCTGCTGTTGTTGCTACCTTTATTGTAGTTTTTGTTGTTGTTATTGTTGTTGTTGCTGCTGTTGTTGTTGCTGTTTTTTTTGTTGTTGCTTTTGTTGCTGCTTTTGTTGTTGTGATCCTTGTTGTTGTTGTTGTTGTTGTTGCTGCTGCTGCTGTTAAAGTTGTTGCTGTTGTTGTAGTTGCTGTTGCTGGTGTACGTGTTGTTGTTGTTGCTTTTATTGTTATTGTTGTATTTGTTGTTGTTGCTGTTGTAGTTGTTGTTGTTGCTGCTGCTGCTGCTGCTGTTAAAGCTGTTGTAGCCGGTGTGGATGTGGTTGTTGTTGCAGTATTTGTTGTTTTTTATGTTGTTGTTGTTCTTGTTATTGTTGCTATTGTTGTTGTTGTAGTTGTTCGGTTCCGATTGCTGTTTCTATAACTATTGCTATTACTGTTGCTGCAGTCGTTGTTTTTATTGCTGCTGTTATTGGTGTAGATATTGTTCTTCGGTTGCAGCTGTTATTGTTATTGATGATGTTGTTGGTGTAGCTGTCGTTGTTGCTGTTGCAGTTGTTGCTATTGGTGTTGTTGTGGTTGTTGTTGTTGCTGTTGTTGCTGCTGCTGTTTTGATGTTGTTGTTGTTTTTATTGTTGTTGCTGTTGCTGTTTTTAATTGTGCTGTTGTCGGTGTTGGTGTTGTTGTTGTTGTTGTTGTTGTTGTTGTTGTTGTTGTTGCTGTTGGTGTTGTTGTAGCTGTTTTTGCTGCTGCTGTTGTTTTTGCATTTGTAGCTGTTGTTGTTGCTGTTGTGGTTGATGTTGTTGCTGCAGCTTTTTTTGCTGTTGTTGTTGTTGTTGTCGTTTTGTATTGTTGTTGTTGTTGCTGTCGTTGTTGTTGTTGTTGCTGTTGTCGGTGTTGTTGTTGTTATTGTTGCTGCTGGTGTTACTGCAACTGTTGTTGTTGTTGTTGTTGTTGTTGTTGTTGTTTCTGCTGGTGTTGCTGTTGTAGCTGTTGTGGTTGTTGTTGTGGTTGCTGTTGCTGTTGCTGTTGCTCTTGTTGTTCTTGTTGCTTTTGTTGCTGCTGTTGTTGCTGTTTTGCTGCTGTTAAAGTTGTTGCTGCTATTGGGGTTTGTACTGGTGTAGCTTTTGTTGTTGCTATTGTTGCTGTTGCTGCAGTTGTTGTTGTTGTTGCTGCAGTTGCTGTTGTTTTTGCTGCTGTTGTTGCCACATTTATTGCAGTTTTTGTTGTTGTTATTGTTGTTGTTGCTACTGTTGTTGTTGCTGTTGCTGTTTTTTTTGTTGTTGCTTTTGTTGCTGCTATTGTTGTTGTGATCCTTGTTGTTGTTGTTGTTGTTGTTGCTGCTGTTAAAGTTGTTGCTGTTGTTGTAGCTGTTGTTGGTGTACGTGTTGCTGTTGTTGCTTTTATTGTTATTGTTGTTGTTGTATTTGTTGTTGTTGTTGTTGTTGTTGCTGCTGCTGCTGTTCAAGCTGTTGTAGCCGGTGTGGATGTGGTTGTCGTTGTTGATGATGTTGTCGTTGTAGTAGTTGTTGTTTTTTATGTTGTTGTTGTTATTGTTGTTGTTGCTATTGTTGTTGTTGTAGTTATTCCGGTTCCGATTGCTGTTTCTGTAGCTGTTGTTCTTCCTGTTGCTATTACTGTTGCTGCAGTCGTTGTTGTTATTGCTGCTGTTGGTGGTGTAGCTATTGTTCTTCCTGTTGCAGCTGTTGTTGTTATTAATGCTATTGTTCGTGTAGCTGCCATTGTTGCTGTTTCAGTTGTTACTATTGGTGTTGTTGTGGTTGTTGTTGTTGCTGCTGCTGTTTTGATGTTGTTGTTGTTGTTTTTATTGTTGTTGCTGCTGCTGTTGTTATTGTAGTTGTAGCTGTTGTTGTTGCTGTTGTGGTTGATGTTCTTGCTGCTGCTGTTTTTGCTGTTGTTGTTGTTGTCGTTTTTATTGTTGTTGCTGTTGCTGCCGTTGTTGTTGCTGTTGCTGTTGTCGGTGTTGTTGTTGTTGTTATTGTTGCTGTTGGTGTTACTGCAGCTATTGTTGTTGTTGTTGTTGTTGTTGTTGTTGCTGCTGTTGTTGCTGTTGTAGCTGTTGTTGTTGCTGTTGTGGTTGCTGTTGTTGCTGCTGCTGTTTTTGTTGTAGTTGTTGTTGTTGTTGTTGTTGTTGCTGTTGTTCTTGCTGTTGCTGTTGTTGTTATTGGTGGTGTAGCTTTTGTTGTTGCTGTTGTTCTTGCTGCTGTTGTTGTTGTTGTTACTACTGCTGTTGTTGCTACAATTATTGCAGTATTTACTGTTGTTGTTGTTGTTGTTGTTGTTGTTGTTGCGGTTGATGTTGTTGTTATTGTTGTTGTTGCTGTTGTTGTTGTTGTTGTTGCTTTTGTTGCTGTTGTTGTTGCCGTTTTTCTTTTTGTTGTTGTTGTTACTGCTGCTGTTAAAGTTGTTGCTACTGTTGTAGCTGTTGTTGCTGGTGTACGTGTTGCTGTTGTTGCTTTTATTGTTATTGTTGTTGTTAATCTTGTTGTTGTTGTTGTTGTTGCTGCTGCTGCTGTTAAAGCTGTTGTAGCTGGTGTTGCAGTGGTTGTTTTTGTTGATGAAGTTGTTGCTGTAGTTGATGATGTTGTTGTTGCTTTTGATGTTGTTGCTATTGTTGTTGTTGTAGTTATTCCGGTTCCGTTTTTGTTGTCTTTGTTGTTGTTATCGTTGTTGTTGTTTTTGATGTTGTTGTTGTTGTTGTTGTTGCTATTGTTGTTGTGGTTGTGTTGCTATTGTTGTTGTTGTAGCTGTTCCAGTTGCAGTTGTTGTAGCTGTTGTTGTTCCTGTTGCTATTACTGTTGCTATAGTTTTTGTTGTTGTTGTTATTGCTGTTGTTGTTATTCTAGCTGTTGTTGTTGTTGTTGCCGTTCTTGTGGTTGTAGTATTTGTTGTTTTTGATGTGGTTGTTGTTGTAGCTGTTGCTGTTGTTGTTACTGTTCTTGTTTTTGTTGCTGTTACTTTCGTTGTTGCTGTTGTTGTTGTTGTTGTTGTTGTTGGTTTCGTTGATACTGTTGTTGTTGGTGGTGGTGGTGCTGCTGCTGCTATTGTTGCTGCTATTGGTGTTGTTGTTGCTACTATTGGTGTTGTTGCTGCTATTGGTGTTGTTGTTGTTGTTGTTGTTGTTGCAGCGATTCCGGTTACTGTTGTTGTTTTTGTTCTTGTTGCTGTTGTTGTTGTTGGTGGTGTTGTTATTGCTGTTGTTGTTGGTGTTGCTGTTGGTAGTGTTGTTGCAGTTGTTGCTATTGGTTTTGTTGCTCTTGGTGTTGTTGTTGTTGATGTTGTTGTTGTTGTTTTTGTTTTTGTTGTTGTTGTGGTTGTTGTAGCTGTTCTGGTTACTGTTGCTGTTGCTTTTTTTGTTTTGCTGTTGTTTTTGTTGTTGTTGTTGTTGTCGTCATTTTTATAGTTGTTGCTGTTGCTGTCGTCGTTGTTGCTGCTACTGTTGTCGGTGTTGTTGTTGTTGTTGTTGTTGGTGGTGGTGGTGGTGGTGTTGCTGTAGCTGTTGTTGTTGCAGGTGTTGCTGTTGTAGCTATTGTTGTTGTTGTTGTGGTTGCTGTTGTTGCTGCTGCCGTTTTTGTTGTTGTTGTTGTTGTTGTTGTTGTTGCTTTTGTTTCTGCTGTTGTTGTCGTTTTTCTTGTTGTTTTTGTTGTTGCTGCTGCTGTTAAAGTTGTTGCTACTATTGTAGCAATTGTTGCTCGTGTACGTGTTGCTGTTGTTGCTTTTATTGTTATATTGGTTCCATACGTTTAGACACAACAAGGTCACATCGGGACGTGAAATGGCCATTTCGGGGCGTTGTAGGGGGTTTAGCGTTTATCTTCTACAAACGCGACCTGTTATATGTTTGTAAACCTCCATCAAGTCAAATATTTTGCATTTAAGCCTTTTAGGTCTTTGTTTAATATGTTTAGACACGACACGGTCACTTTGGAATGTGAAATTGCCATTTTAGGGCGTTTTTGGGGGTTTTTGTGCCAAATTTCTACAAACACGACCTGTTATATGTTTATAAAGCTCCATCAAGTCATATATTATGCATTAAGCCTTTTAGCTCTTGGTTCCATACGTTTAGACACGACAAGGTCACTGTAGGACGTGAAATGGCCATTCCGGGGCGTTTAACGGGGTTTTCTTGCCTAACTTCTACAAAAGCGACCTGTTATATGTTTTTAAAGCTCCATCATGTCACATATTATGCATTTAAGCCTTTTAGGTACTGGTTCCATACGTTCAGACACAACAAGGTCACTTTGGGACGTGAAATGGCCATTTCGTGGCGTTGTAGCGGGTTTCCGCTCCTATCTCCTACTAACGCGACTTTTATATGTTTTTAATGCTCCATCATGTCATATATTATGTATTTAAGCCTTTTATGTCTTGGTTCCGTACGTTTATACACGAAATTGTCACTTTGGGACGTGTAGTGGCCATTTCGGGGTGTTTTAGGGGGTTTTCGTTCTTAACTTCGACAAACGTGACCTGTTACATGTTTTTAAACTTCCATCATGTCATATATTATGCATTTAAGCCTTTTAGGTCTTGGTTCCATACGTTTAGACACAACAAGGTCACTTTGGGACGTGAAATGGCCGTTTCGGGGCGTTGTAGAGGGTTTTCGCGCCTATCTTCTACGAATGCGACCTATTATATGTTTTTAATGCACCATCATGTCATATATTATGCGTTTCAGCCTTTTGGGTCTTGGTACCATATGTTTATACACGACATGGTCACTTTGGAGGTGAAAGTCCGTTTCGGGGCGTTTTATGGGGTTTTCGCGCCTAACATCTACAAACGCAACCTGTTATGTGTCCTTAGACCTCGATCGTGTCATATATTCTACATTTAAGACTTTTAGGTCTTGGTTGCATATGTTTAGACACGACAAGGTCGATTTGGGACGTGAAATGGATATTTGGGGGCGTTTAGGGTGTTTTCACACCTAACTTCTACAAACACACCCTATTAGATGTTTTTAACCCTCCATCATGTCATATGTTATGCATTTAAGCTTTTTAGGTGTTGGTTCCATATGTTTACACACGACAAGGTCACTTTGGGACATGAAACGGCCATTTTGAGGCGTTTTAGGGGGTTTTCCCGCCTAACTTCTACAAACGCTACCTGTTATATGTTTGTAAACCTCCATCATGTCATATATTTAGCATTTAAGCCTTTTAGGTCTTGGTTCCATACGTTTATACACGACATGGTCACTTTGGGACGTGAAAGGCCATTTTAGGGTGTTTTATGGGGTTTTCGCGCCTAACATCTACAAACGCAACCTGTTATGTGTTTTTAAACCTCCATCGTGTCGTATATTCTGCATTTAAGACTTTTAGGTCTTGGTTGCATATGTTTAGAGACGACAAGGTCACTTTGGGACGTGAAATGGCCATTTCGGGGCGTTGTAGAGGGTTTTCACGCCTATCTTCTACAAAAACGACCTATTATATGTTATTAAGCACCATCATGTCATATATTATGCGTTTAAGCCTTTTGGGTCTTGGTTCCATATGTTTATACACGACATGGTCACTTTGGACGTGAAAGGCCATTTCGGGGCGTTTTATGGGGTTTTCACACCTAACATCCACAAACGCAACCTGTTATGTGTTTTTAAACCTCCATCGTGTCATATATTCTACATTTAAAACTTTTAGGTCTTGGTTGCATATGTTTAGAAACGACAAGGTCGATTTGGGACGTGAAATGGATATTTGGGGGCGTTTAGGGTGTTTTCACACCTAACTTCTACAAACACACCCTATTAGATGTTTTTAACCCTCCATCATGTCATATGTTATGCATTTAAGTTTTTTAGGTGTTGGGTCCATATGTTTACACACGACAAGGTCACTTTGGGACGTGAAACCGCCATTTTGAGGCGTTTTAGGGGGTTTTCCCGCCTAACTTCTACAAACGCTACCTGTTATATGTTTGTAAACCTCCATCATGTCATATATTTAGCATTTAAGCCTTTTAGGTCTTGGTTCCATACGTTTATACACGACATGGTCACTTTGGGACGTGAAAGGTCATTTTAGGGTGTTTTAGGGGGTTTTCGCGCCTAACATCTACAAACGCAACCTTTTATATGTGTTTAAACCTCCATCGTGTCATATATTATGCATTTAAGCCTTTTAGGTCTATGTGACAACGTCACTTTGGGACGTGAAATGGCCATTTCGGGGCATTTTAAGAGGTTTTCGCGCCTAACTTCTACAAACGTGACCAGTTATATTTTTTAAAGTTCCATCATGTTATATATTATGCACTTAGGCCTTTTAGGTCTTGGTTCAATGCGTTTATACACGATAGAGTCACCTTAGGACGTGAAGGGCCATTACGGGGCGTTTTCGGGGGTGTTCACGCCTAACTTCTACAAACGTGACCTGTTATATGTTTTAAATGCTCCATCATGTCTTATATTATGCATTTAAGCCTTTTAGGTCTTGGTTCCATACGTTTAGACACGAGAAGGTCACTTTGGGACGTGAAATGGCCATTTTGGAGTGTTTTAGGGGGTTTTTACGACTAACTTCTACAAATGCGACCTATTATATATTTTCAAATCTCCATCACGTCATATATTATGCATTTAGGGCTTTTAGGTATTGGTTCTATCCGTGTAGACACAACAAGGTCACTTTGGGACCTGAAATGGTCATTATGAGGCATTTTAGGGGGTTTTCGGGCCTGACTTCTACAAACGCAACCTGTTGTATGTTTTTAATCCTTCAACATGTCATATTCTGTGCATTTAAGCCTTTTAGGTCTTGGTTCCATACGTTTAGGCACAACAAGGTCACTTTGGGACCTGAAATGGTCATTATGAGGCTTTTTAGGGGGTTTCCGGGCCTGACTTCTAAAAGCGCAACCTGTTGTACGTTTTTAATCCTTCATCATGTTATATTCTGTGCATTTAAGCCTTTTAGTTCTTGGTTCCATACGTTTAGACACGACAAGGTCACTTTGGGACGTGAAATGGCCATTTCAAGGCGTTTTTGGGGGTTTTCGCGCCTAATTTATACAAAGGTGACCTGTTATATGTTTATAAAGTTTCATCAAGTCATATATTAAACATTTAAGTTTTTTAGGTATTGGTTCCATACATTTAGACACGACAAGGTCACTTCGGGACGTCAAATGGCCATCTCGGGGCGTTGTAGGGGGTTTTAGCGTCTATCTTCTACAAACGCTACCTGTTATATGTTTTTAAAGCTCCATCATGTCTTATATTATGCATTTAACCCTTTTAGGTCTTTGTTCCATATGTTTAGACACTACAACGACACTTTGGGACGTGAAATGTCCATTTCGGGGCATTTTAGGGGCTTTTCACACCTAACTTCTACAAACGCGACCTGTTATATGTTTGTAAACCTCCATCATGTTATATTTTTTGCATTTAAGCCTTTTAGGTCTTGGTTCAATACGTTTATACAGGATATGGTCAATTTGGGGCGTGAAGGGCAATTACAGGGCGTATTAGGGGGTTTTCACGCCTAACTTCTACAAACGCAACCTATTGTATGTTTTTAATCCATCATCATGTCATATTTTGTGCCTTTAAGCCTTTTAGGTCTTGGTTCCATTCGTTTAGACACGACAAGGTCACTTTGGAACGTGAAATTGCCATTTCGAGGGCGGTTTTGGCAGCTAACTTCTACAAATGGACCCTGTTATATATTTATAAAGCTCCATCATGTCATATATTATGCATTTAAGCCTTTTAGGTCTTGGTTCCATACGTTTATACACGACATGGTCACTTTGAGATGTGAAGGGGCCATTTTGGGGTGTTTTAGGTGGTTTTCGCGCCTAAGTTCTACAAAAGCGACCTGTTATATGTTTTTGAAGATCCATCATGTCATATATCATGCATTTAAGTTTTTTAGGTATTGGTTCCATACGTTTAGACACAACAAGGTCACTTCAGGACGTGAAATGGCCATTTCGGGGCGTTGTAGGGGGTTTAGCGTTTATCTTCTACAAACGCGACCTGATATATGTTTGTAAACCTCCATCAAGTCAAATATTTTGCATTTAAGCCTTTTAGGTCTTGGTTTAATACGTTTAGACACGACACGATCACTTTGGAATGTGAAATTGCCATTTTATGGTTTTTTTGGGGGTTTTTGTGCCTAATTTCTACAAACACGACCTGTTATATGTTTATAAAGCTCCATCAAGTCATATATTATGCATTAAGCCTTTTAGCTCTTGGTTCCATACGTTTAAACACGACAAGGTCACTGTAGGACGTGAAATAGCCATTCCGGGGCGTTTAACGGGGTTTTCTTGCCTAACTTCTTCAAAAGCGACCTGTTATATGTTTTTAAAGCTCCATCATGTCACATATTATGCATTTAAGCCTTTTAGGTACTGGTTCCATACGTTCAGACACAACAAGGTCACTTTGGGACGTGAAATGGCCATTTCGTGGCGTTGTAGGGGGTTTCCGATCCTATCTCCTACTAACGCGACCTGTTATATGTTTTTAATGCTCCATCATGTCATATATTATGTATTTAAGCCTTTTATGTCTTGGTTTCGTACGTTTATACACGAAATTGTCACTTTGGGACGTGTAGTGGCGATTTCAGGGTGTTTTAGGGGGTTTTCGTTCCTAACTTCGACAAACGTGACCTGTTAGATGTTTTTAAACTTCCATCATGTCATATATTATACATTTAAGCCTTTTAGGTCTTGGTTCCATACGTTTAGACACGACAAGGTCACTTTGGGATGTGAAATGGCCGTTTCGGGGCGTTGTAAAGGGTTTTTGCGCCTATCTTCTACAAACGCGATGTATTATATGTTTTTAAAGCACCATCATGGCATATATTATGCGTTTAAGTCTTTTGGGTCTTGGTACCATATGTTTATACACGACATGGTCACTTTGGACGTGAAAGTCCATTTCGGGGCGTTTTATGGGGTTTTCGCGCCTAACATCTACAAACGCAACCTGTTATGTGTTTTTAAACCTCCAACGTGTCATATATTCTGCATTTAAGACTTTTAGGTCTTGGTTGCATATGTTTAGAGACGACAAGGTCACTTTGGGACGTGAAATGGCCATTTCGGGGCGTTGTAGAGGGTTTTCGCGCCTATCTTCTACAAACACGACCTATTATATGTTTTTAAGCACCATCATGTCATATATTATGCGTTTAAGCCTTTTGGGTCTTTGTTCCATATGTTTATACACGACATGGTCACTTTGGACGTGAAAGGCCATTTCGGGGCGTTTTATGGGGTTTTCCCACCTAACATCTACAAACACAATCTGTTATGCGTTTTTAAATCTCCATCGTGTCATATATTCTGCATTTAAGACTTTTAGGTCTTGGTTGCATATGTTTATAAACGACAAGGTCGATTTGGGACGTGAAATGGATATTTGGGGGCGTTTAGGGTGTTTTCGCACCTAACTTCTACAAACACGCCCTATTAGATGTTTTTTACCCTCCATCATGTCATATGTTATGCATTTAAGCTTTTTAGGTGTTGGGTCCATATGTTTACACACGACAAGGTCACTTTGGGACGTGAAACGGCCATTTTGAGGCGTTTTAGGGGGCTTTCCCGCCTAACTTCTACAAACGCTACCTGTTATATGTTTGTAAACCTCCATCATGTCATGTATTTAGTTTTTTAGCCTTTTAGGTTTTGGTTTCATACGTTTATACACGACATGGTCACTTTGGGACGTGAAAGGCCATTTTAGGGTCTTTTAGGGGGTTTTCGCGCCTAACATCTACAAACGCAACCTTTTATATGTTTTTAAACCTCCATCGTGTCATATATTATGCATTTAAGCCTTTTAGGTCTATGTGCCATACATTTAGACATGACAACGTCACTTTGGGACGTGAAATGGCCATTTCGGGGCTTTTAAGAGGTTTTCGCGCCTAACTTCTACAAACATGACCAGTTATATTTTTTAAAGCTCCATCATGTTATATATTATGCACTTAGGCCTTTTAGGTCTTGGTTCAATGTGTTTATACACGATATGGTCACCTTAGGACGTGAAGGGCCATTACGGGGCGTTTTCGGGGGTGTTCACGCCTAACTTCTACAAACGCGACCTGTTATATGTTTTAAATGCTCCATCATGTCTTATATTATGCATTTAAGCCTTTTAGGTCTTGGTTTCATACGTTTAGACACGAGAAGGTCACTTTGGGACGTGAAATGGCCATTTTGGAGTGTTTTAGGGGGTTTTTACGACTAACTTCTACAAATGCGACCTGTTATATGTTTTCAAATCTCCATCGCGTCATATATTATGCATTTAGGGCTTTTAGGTATTGGTTCTATCCGTGTAGACACAACAAGGTCACTTTGGGACCTGAAATGGTCATTATGAGGCATTTTAGGGGGTTTTCGGGCCTGACTTCTACAAACGCAACCTGTTGTATGTTTTTAATCCTTCATCATGTCATATTCTGTGCATTTAAGCCTTTTAGGTCTTGGTTCCATTCGTTTAGACACGACAAGGTCACTTTGGGACGTGAAATGGCCATTTCAAGGCGTTTTTGGGGGGCTTCGCGCTTAATTTATACAAAGGTGACCTGTTATATGTTTATAAAGTTTCATCAAGTCATATATTATGCATTTAAGTTTTTAAGGTATTGGTTCCATACATTTAGACACGACAAGGTCACTTCGGGACGTCAAATAGCCATCTCGGGGCGTTGGAGGGGGTTTTAGCGCCTATCTTCTACAAACGCTACCTATTATATGTTTTTAAAGCTCCATCATGTCATATATTATGCATTTAACTCTTTTAGGTCTTTGTTCCATATGTTTAGACACTACAACTTCACTTTGGGACTTGAAATGTCCATTTCGAGGCATTTTAGGGGCTTTTCACACCTAACTTCTACAAACGCGACCTGTTATATGTTTGTAAACCTCCATCATGTTATATATTTTGCATTTAAGCCTTTTAGGTCTTGGTTCTATACGTTTAGACACGACACAGTCACTTTGGGATGTGAAATTGCCATTTTAGTGCGTTTTTGGGGGTTTTGGTGCCTAATTTCTACAAACACGTGCTGTTATACGTTTATAAAGCTTCATCAAGTCATATATGATGCACTTAAGCCTTTTAGGTCTTGGTTCCATACGTTTAGACACGACAAGGTAACTTTGGGACGTGAAATGGCCATTCCGGGGCGTTTAAGGGGGTTTTCGCGACTAACTTCTACAAAAGCGACCAGTTATATGTTTTTAAAGCTCCATCAAGTCATATATTATGCATTAAGCCTTTTAGCTCTTGGTTCCATACGTTTAGACACGACAAGGTCACTTTAGGACGTGAAATGGCCATTTCGGGGAGTTTAATGGGGTTTTCTCGCCTAACTTCTACAAAAGCGACCTGTTATATGTTTTTAAAGCTCCATCATGTCAATATTATGCATTTAAGCCTTTTATGTCTTGGTTCGATACGTTTATACACGATATGGTCACTTTAGGACGTGAAGGGGCCATTTGGGGGTGTTTTAGGGGGTTTTCGCGCCTTACTTCGACAAACGAGGCCTGTTACATGTTTTTAAACTTCCATCATGTTATATATTATGCATTTGAGCCTTTTAGGTCTTGGTTCCATACGTTTAGACACGACAAGGTCATTCTAGGACGTGAAATAGCTATTTTGGGACGTTTTAGGGGGTTTTCGAGCCTAACATCTACAAACGCAACCTTTATATGTTTTTAAACCTCCATCGTGCCATATATTTTTCATTTAAGCGTTTTAGGTCTATGTTCCATACGTTTGGACACGACAAGGTCACTTTGCGACGTGAAACGACCATTTTGGGGCGTTTTAANACGTGAAATGGCCATTTTGGGGCGTTTTAGGGTGTTTTCGCACGTAACTTCTACATATGCGACCTGTTAGATATTTTTAACCCTCCATCATGTCATATATTATGCATTTAACCCTTTTAGTTTTGTGTTCCATATGTTTAGACACGAGAAGGTCACTATGGGACGTGAAATGGCCATTTCGGGGCGTTTTAGGGTGTTTTCGCACGTAACTTCTACAAACGCGACCTGTTAGATGTTTTTAACCCTTCATCATGTCATATATTATGCATTAAACCCTTTTATGTCTTTGTTCCATATGTTTAGACACGACAGGGTCATAATGGGAAGTGAAATGGCCATTTTGGGGCGTTTATGGTGTTTTCGTTCCTAACTTCTTCAAACGTGACCTGTTATATGTTTGTAAACCTCCATCATGTCATATATTTTGCATTTAAGCCTTTTAGGTCTTGGTTCCATATGTTTAGACACGACAAGGTCACTTTGGGACGTGAAAGGCCATTTTGGAGTGTTTTAGGGGGTTTTTATGGCTAACTTCTACAAATGCGACCTGTTATATGTTTTCAAATCTCCATCACGTCATATATTATGCATTTCAGGCTTTTAGGTATTGGTTCTATCCGTGTAGACACAACAAGGTCACTTTGGGACCTGAAATGGTCATTATGAGGCATTTTTGGGGGTTTTCGGGCCTGACTTCTACAAACTCAACCTGTTATCTGTTTTTAATCCTTCATCATGTCATATTCTGTGCATTTAAGCCTTTTAGGTCTTGGTTCCATATGTTTAGACTCGACAAGGTCACTTCGGGACGTCAAAGGGCCATCTCGAGGCGTTGTAGGGGGTTTTAGCGCCTATCACTACAAACACTACCTGTTATATGTTTTTAAAGTTCCATCACGTCATATATTATGCATTTAACCCTTTTAGGTCTTTGTTCCATATGTTTAGACCCTACAACGTCACTTTGGGACGTGAAATGTCCATTTTGGGGCGTTTTAGGGGCTTTTCACACCTAACTTCTACAAACGCGACCTTTTATATGTTTTTAAACCTCCATCGTGTCATATATTATTCATTTAACCCTTTTAGTTCTATTTTCCATACGTTTGGACACGACAAGGTAACTTTGCGACGTGAAATGGCCATTTTGGGGCGTTTTAGGCTGTTTTCGCACGTAACTTCTACATATGCGACGTGTTAGATATTTTTAACCCTCCATCATGTCATATATTATGCATTTAACCCTTTTAGGTCTTTGTTCCATATGTTTAGACACGAGAAGGTCAATATGGGACGTGAAATGGCCATTTCGGGGCGTTTTAGGGTGTTTTCGCACGTAACTTCTACATATGCGACCGGTTAGATATTTTTAACCCACCATCATGTCATATATTATGCATTTAACCCTTTTAGGTCTTTGTTCCATATGTTTAGACACGAGAAGGTCACTATGGGACGTGAAATGGCCATTTCGGGGCGTTTTAGGGTGTTTTCGCACGTAACTTCTACAAACGCGACCTGTTATATGTTTTTAACCCTTCATCAAGTCATATATTATGCATTAAACCCTTTTAGGTCTTTGTTCCATATGTTTAGACACGAGAAGGTCACTATGGGACGTGAAATGGCCATTTTGGGGCGTTATAGGGTGTTTTCGCTCGTAACTTCTACAAACGCAACCTGTTAGAAGTTTTTAACCCTTCATCATGTCATATATTATGCATTAAACCCTTTTAGGTCTTTGTTCCATATGTTTAGACACGACAAGGTCACAATGGGAAGTGAAATGGCCATTTCGGGGCGTTTTAGGGTGTTTTCGTGCCTAACTTCTTCAAACATGACCTGTTATATGTTTGTAAACCTCCATCATGTCATATATTTTGCATTTAAGCCTTTTAGGTCTTGGTTCCATATGTTTAGACACGACATGGTCACTTTGGGACGTGAAAGGCCATTTTGGAGTGTTTTAGGGGGTTTTTATGGCTAACTTCTACAAATGCGTCCTGTTATATGTTTTCAAATCTCCATCACGTCATATATTATGCATTTAAGGCTTTTAGGTATTGGTTCTATCCGTTTAGACACAACAAGGTCACTTTGGGACCTGAAATGGTCATTATGAGGAATTTTAGGGGGTTTTCGGGCCTGACATCTACAAACGCAACCTGTTATACGTTTTTAATCCTTCATCATGTCATATTCTGTGCATTTAAGCCTTTTAGGTCTTGGTTTCTTACGTTTAGACACGACAAGGTCAATTTGGGACGTGAAATGTCCATTTCAAGACGTTTTTGGGGGTTTTCGCGCCTAATTTATACCAAGGTGACCTGTTACATGTTTATAAAGTTTCATCAAGTCATATATTATGCATTTTAAGTTTTTTAGGTATTGGTTCCATACGTTAGACACGACAAGGTCACTTCGGGAGGTCAAATGGCCATCTCGAGGCATTGTAGGGGGTTTTAGCGCCTATCTTCTACAAACGCTACCTGTTATATGTTTTTAAAGTTCCATCATGTCATATATTATGCATTTAACCCTTTTAGGTCTTGGTTCCATTTGTTTAGACACTACAACGTCACTTTGGGCCGTGAAATGTCCATTTCGGGGCGTTTTAGGGGCTTTTCACACCTAACTTCTACAAACGCGACCTGTTATATGTTTTTAAACCTCCATCGTGTCATATATTATTCATTTAACCCTTTTAGGTCTATGTTCCATACGTTTGGACACGACAAGGTAACTTTGCGACGTGAAACG
>PYUH01004030.1:464796-481475 GCA_016808085.1 Suaeda aralocaspica | reverse complement strand
GCCCATTTTGGGGCGTTTTACGCGTTGTTTTCCGCACGCATCTTGGTTTTTTGCTGGGATATGCAGAAGTTTAGTTGTTTGGTTTTCGACGTTTCAAAAGGTGGGCTCCTTAATTCTTTTGTCTGTCTGTCTACAGATAGCGACATATAGGAGATGTTGTACCCGCCATCAGGGCCGAGATGAGGCAGGGAACCTTTGGAGGTGCGTGGGGAGACACAGTGGTGAGTGTAGACACGAGAAGGTCACTAGGGGACGGGAATGGCCATGTCGGCAGTTCGGGGCGGGTTAAGGGGGGGTGCGCGCACGTAACGGCGACAGAGGCGACCGGGGAGAGCTGGAACCCTCCTCATGCAGATATTGAGGCATTGAAGGAACCGGGGGTTAGGTCTTTGTGCCATATGGGGATTTGACACGGGAGGGCACGAGGGGACGGGAAAGGGCCAGGGCGGGGGCGGGGGAGGGGGGGGGCGGCACGGAACGTCTACAGATGCGACCGGGTAGATTAGGGTGACCCGCCGTTCAGGGAGATAGTAGGCAGGAAAAAAGGAGGACCGGGGGAGGGGCGGGGGGGCCAGAGGTGAGACACAAAGGGCATGAAGGGGGCACGTTGAAATGGCATTTCGGGGGCGTGTGAAAGGGGGGGGCCGCACGTCACTACTGCTACAAACGCGACCGGGTAGGAGGGGGGTCAAAGGGGGGAACCGGCATCCAGGGCAGGTGAGGATGCAGTGACCCCGGGAGGGCGGGGGGCCAGAGGGGGAAGACCTATACGTCACTTGCCGGGAGGGAAATGTCCATTCGGGGGGGGCGGGGGAGGGGGTCTGTGGCATCGCGAACACGTGCGACCTGTAACTGCTGTTAGTCGTACAGAAGTGCTTTACTAGCGAAGCTGCACCAGTGGGTTTCTTGGGGTGGTGTCCACTGTTTTTTAGGGTGGGCGCAACCTCGGGTCCGGCGGTCCTTTTCTCTGTGTCTTCATTAATTCCTTGTATCTCACCATACCCATCACCCACAGCCACCTCCTTCCCAACACGTGCCCTTATACACCGGGCAACCGTATCCTCCACTCTTTCTCGACAGGTCCGTGTTGTTTACTCCTGTTTGTACGTCTGGTCCCGCGCATAACCTCGCGTTTTCTCGCACTATTCAACGAACCATTTGTGGGTCGTTTTTTAAAAACGGTCGTGTTTTTCATATCAGGCAAACCACGTAACTTGCTACTCTACTAAAAAGGCCTCCCTACTTACTATCTTCTTTATTAACACACACCTCCTCCTCCCCGTCTTTCTATTTCCTAATCCTATCTAATTATCAGTTTCAACCGGGGGTTCTTCTTAAGCGATCCCGCGGGTCTACGTGGCGGGGGCGTAGTTTGCTTCGTTCTTTTTTCATCAATACGTGACTTTTGTCTCTAACTTGTGAGTGCAGTACCCCAACCCCATCTCAGATTCACTCTCCTTTTGATTCCTTGCCCTTGTTGCCACTTTTTTCCCGAATCTAACTGTCCCTTTCTCCATGTTTTTTCTTGCCTTCGCACTTCATCCTTACGCTCGGCATACCGTCAGGCCGTCCGCCTTCAAGCCCTAATAGGTAACGCAAGTGAAAAAGCCTTAACCTCTCACCGATTGAGATCACCACCGCCGGCATCTGCCCGTGTTCGCCCCCCCTTCTCTCTTGACCGGGAGAGGGGGGGACCGCGGCAGCCGAGGAGCAAAGATGATGCATGAAACCCTGGGAAGGGCGTGGGGGTGGGCCAGAGGGTGAGACACTGACGAAGCCGTATTAGGAGCTCACAAGTATGGTATGAAGTGAAATGTGCCAGCTTGGTGGGGCTGTTTTAGGGTGTTTTCTCTGGTCTGGTGTCCACCCTTTTTAGTCCCAAACCTCGTGCCCTATGTTTCTCCGCCTGTTTGTAAACCTCCATACATGATCTATATTTCTGCCTTAAGCCTTTAGGTCTTGGTTCCAATACATACTTCTTCGCTCCAACCGACATCCGTCTGTTTCACGCTTTATTCGGTGGTTGCGTTCTCTTTCCTGATTTTGTTCATTCTCCCTTTTCCGCATTAATAATTGGGTTGTATCTCTGTCTTTTCTACTCTGGAAACCCAAACAACACTACTCATGACTAATAATCCCGACGCGTCTACGAAAACCGCAAAGAACTAAAGGTATCATAACCCTATCGGTGCCTGTTTTGGGTGGTTATGTGGGTGATTTCACGACTTCGGGCCAACTCTACAAAATCCACTGTTTATTAAGGTTTTTAAAGATCCCTGATGCCATAGATAGGCATTTAAAGCTGTTAGGTCTTGTGCTTCCGTACGTTTTAGACACCACAATAGGTCACTTGGCGTGAATGGCCATTTCCTAGGCGTTGTCGAGGTTTTCACGCCTAGCTTCTCAACTACGGACCTTTTTATGTTTTTCAAGATCATCATGTCATATATTGCATTTAAGCCTTTTGGGGTCTTGTTTCCTTATGTTTTAGTACACGACATGGTCACGTTGGACTGTGAAAGGACCTTCGTTACGGCTTTAGGGGGTTTTTGTCGTGGCTACTTATTCAAACGCGACCTGTTATTTGTTTGAAATGCTCCATCATGTCTTATATTGATGCATTTTATAAGACTTTTAGGTCTGTGTTCCATACGTTTGACACGAGAAGTGTCACTTAGGAAAGGTGTAACTGGCCATTTTGAGTGTTTTGTAGGGGTTTTTTTACGGTCTAACTCTACAAAATTGCGACCTGGTTAATGTTTTAAGCTCCATCAAGGCTATATTAGCATTTAGGCTTTTAGGTATTGGTCTATCCGTTTAGACACAACAGATGGCCACTTTTGGGACGTGAAATGGTCATTACTGAGGCATTTTAGGGGTTTTCTGCTCTGACTTCTGACTCTACGCAAACCCCTGTGTTTGTATGTTTTAATTCCGTCATAATTCCATATGCCTGTGCATTTAACCTTTAGGTCTGTGGTTCCATACGTTTAGACACGATAAGTCACTTTGGGACGTGAAATGGGCCATTTCAGGCGTTTTTGGGGTTTCATAGCCTAATTTATACACGCGTTGGCGACTGAGTATGTTATTTATTAAAGTTTCATCAAGTCAATTGGCTTTAACGACTTTTTAGCTCTTGTTCACATACGTTACACACAATAATTGCTCATTTGGCGCGCGTGAATTGGCCATTTTCGGGGTGTTTTTATGGGGTTTTCCGCGCTAAACTTCATATATCGCGACCTGTTAAAGTCTTTTTAAAAAAGCTCCATCAGTCATATTTGCAAATAAGGTTTTTTAGGTCCATTGGTATCCTACATTTACGACACTACAAAATGGTCCACTTCGTGGACGTCCAAAGGCCATCTCAAGTTGTCATAGGTTGTGATGGGGTTTTTATAGCGACGCCTATCTTCTACAAACCTACGTTATCTGTTTTAAAGTTCCATCATGTCACTTATTATGCATTAACCCTGTTTAGTCTTTGTTCGGACCTATGTTTAAGCACGACAACTAGTTCACTTTGGGACGTTGACATGTCCCATTCTCAGGCGTTTTAATGGGCTTCTATCACTCTAAACATTCTACAAAACGACCTGTTTATACAATGTTGTTTTTAAAACCTCTATCGTGTCATATATTACTCACTTTAACCCTTTTAGAGTCTATGTTTCCATACGTTTAGACAGCGACAAGTAACTTTCGCGACGTGAGACGACCATTTGGGGCGTTTTAGGGTGTTTTCGCAGTAACTTTCTACATATGCGACCTACTTAGATATTTTTAACCCTCCATCATGTGCATAATATTATGCATTTAAATCCTTTTAGTCGTTTTTCCATATGTTAGCACTCGAAGAGTCACTATGGGCGGAATTGGCCCATTTACGGTGGCGTTTTAAGGAAGGGTGTTTTCGGGGGGCACATAACTTCCTACATATTCGACCCTGTTAGAGTATTTGTTAACACCCTCATTCACTGTCCATCAATATTCATTTGATTTAATACCATTTTAGGTCTATTGTTCCAATGTTTAGACACGAGAAGGTCACTATGGGACGTGAAATGGCCATTTCGGGGCGTTTTTAAGGGTGTTTTGCGCCACTACTACTTCTACAAACAACGCGACCTGTTAAATGTTTTGTTAATCCCTTCAATCATGTCATATATTATGCTTAACCCTTTTAGGATGCTTTGTTTTCCTATAGGTTAGACACGACAAGTCACATGGGAGTGAAATGGCCCATGTTGGGGCGTTTTTGAGGGTGTGTTTCGTCTAACTTCTTCAAACGTGACCTGTTATATGTTTGTAAACCTCTCATCATGTCATATATTTTGCATTTCAGCTTTTAGGTTCTTGGTTTCCGTTGTTTAGTAACACAAATGGTCTATCGTTAGGGGACGTCAAAGGCCATGGAGTGGTTATAGGGGGTGTTCTTAGATGGCTAACTTCTACTACAATCTGCAACCGGGTATATTTTTTCAAATCTCCATAACGTCATATATTATGCATTTAAGGCTTTAGGTATTGTTTACTATCCGTTTAGACACACAAGGATCACTTTGGGACCTAAGGTCATTATGAGGCATTTAGGAGGTTTTGGCGGTCCTGACTTCTACAACGCAACTTGTTATACAAATATGTTGTTTTAATCCGTCATCATGTCATATTCTGTGCATTTAAAGCCTTTTCAGTCATGTTCCATACGTTAGTGATCACGACAACAGGTACTTGGGACGTAAATGGTCCATTTCAGGAGGTTTTCGGGGGTTTTCGCCGCGCTCATTTTAACAAGGTGACCTGTTATATGTTTAAAGTTTCAATCTAAGTCATGATATTGTCATTTAAGTTTTTAGCGTCATTGGTTTCCATACGTTTATGCACGACAGGTCACTTCGGACGTCAAATGGCCACTCGAGCAGTGTGATGGGGAGTTTTAAGGCCCTATCTTGCTACAACGCTGCCTGGTTAGATGGTCTTTAACCGTTTCCATCCTGTCATATAGTTATGCATTACCCTTTTAGGTCTTTGTTCCATAGTTTTAGACACTACAAAACGTACACTTTGGGACGTGAAAGCCATTTCGGGGACGTTTTATAGTGCTTTTCCACACCTAACTTCTACAAACTGCGACCCTATTATATTTTTTTTAAAAACCCATCCATCGTCTATATTATTCATTTAAGCCTTTTAGTGTCTTTGTTCCATATGTTTAGACACGAGAAGGTCACTATGGGACGAAATGGCCCCATTTCGGCGTTTTTAGGGTGGTTTTCTCACGTACTCTTCTACTATGCGACCTGTTAGATATTTTAACACAACTCCATCATGTCATATATTATGCATTTAACCCTTTTAGGTCTTGTGTCCATATGTTGATCAGACCGAGGGGTCACCTATGGGACTTGAAATGGCCATTTCGGGCGTCTATAGGGTCGTTTTTCTCACGTAACTTTCTACATATGCGACCTGTTAGACTATTTTAAACCCATCTTCATCATGTCATATATGATTGCATGTAACCGTGTTAGAGGTCTTTGTTCCATATGTTAGGGACACGAGAAGGTCACTATGGGACGTAAATGGCCATTTCTGGCGTTTTAGGGTGTTTTCGGCACGTAACTTCTACAAACTGCGAACCTGTTGATGTTTTTAACCCTCATCATGTCATTATTAATGATTTACCCCTTTAGGTCTTTGTTCCATATTGTTTAGACCATATACGTCACTTCAGTATGTGAAAGGTCCATTCGGGGCGTTTAGGGGCTTTTCACACCTAACTTCTACACCGACCTGTTATAGTGTTTTTTAAACCGCCTCCAGCGTTGTCAAATATTTTCATTTAACCCTTTTAGGTCTATGTTCCCATACGTTTGGACACGACAAGGTAATTTTTGCGACGTGAAACGACCATTTGGGTCGTTTAGGGTGTTTCGCACGTAACTTACTACTATGCGACATAATTAGATATTTTAACCCTCATCATGTCATATTTATGCATTTAAACGCGTTTAGGTCTTGTTCTATATGTTTAGACACGAGAGGTCACTATGGGACTGAAATGGCCATTTCGGGCGCGTTTTAGGTGTTTTCGCACGTAACTCGACAAACGCGACCGGTTAGATGTTTTGTAACTCGTTCATCATGTCGCAAAATATGCATTAAAACCCTTTAGGAGTCTTTGGTGCTCATAGTTTTAGACACGACAAGGTCACAATGGGAAGTGGAAATGGCCATTTGGGGCGTTTGGTTTTTTCGTGCCACAACTTCGTTCAACCGTGACCTGTTAATGTTTGTAAACCTCCATCATGTCTATATCTTCTGATTTAGCCGTTTATGTCTTGTGTCCATACGTTTATACACGACATGTCATGCTGGAGGAAGTGGAAGGGGCCCATTGGGGTGTTGTTAGGGGGTTTTCGGGCCTAACTTCGTACAAATCAACACTGTTATATGTTTTTAAAGATCCATGGATGCCATATATTAGGCATTTAAGCCTTTTAGGTCTTGGTTCCGTACGTTTAGACCGACAAGGTCACTTTGGGACGTGAAATGGCCATTTCTAGGCGTTGCGAGGTTTTCACGCCTCGCTTCTACCAACGCGACCTTTTATATGTTTGCAAAGATCCATCATGTCATATATTACCATTTACAGCCTTTGGGTCTTGGTTCCTTATTTTATACACACGACATGGTCACGTGGACTTGGAAAGGCCATTTCGGGGCATTTTAGGGGTTTTCGTGCCTAACTTTTCAAACGCGACCTGTTATTTGTTTGAAATGCTCCATCATGGTCTGTATTATGCATTTAAGACTTTTAGGTCTTGGTTCCACTACTTTTAGACACAGAGAAGGGTCATAGAGAATGTGAAATGGCCATTTTAGAGGTGTTTTAGGGAGGTTTTACGACTAACTTCTAAATGCGAACCGGAGGTATTGTTGTTAGTAAGCTCCACTCACTCATATATTATGCTTTAGAGGCTTTAGTAGTGGTTCATCCGTTTGCACAACAAGGCACTTTGGGAACGTGAAACTGTCCCATATCAGAGGCATTTTAGGTGGTTTTGCTATGCCTACTTCGACAAACCGCAACCTGTTTATTTTTAAACTTACATAATGTCATATTTCTGTGCATTTAAACCTTTTTAGGTCTTGGTTCCATACGTTTAGTACACGATGAAGGTCACTTTGAGACGGAATGGCATTTCACAGGCGTTTTTGGGGGTTTTACAATGCCTAATTTAATACAAACCGATTCAAGTGTTTATAAGTTATCAAGGTGTCATCAGATCACAATTGTGCATTAAGACTTTTAGGGTCTTTGTTCCATGAACGGTTACACACAATAAACGCAATTTGGGGGCATGAATTGGCCATTTTTTCAGGGTGTTGTTACGGGGGTTTTTGCCACGCCTACTTCGATATACGCGACCTGTTATAATAGTTTTTTAAGTCCTCATGTCATATATATGCAATAAGTTTTTTAGGCATTGGTTTCCATACTTTACACGACACAGGTCACTGTCGGGACGTCAAAAGGCCATCTCAGGGCGTGGGTATGGGTTGTTTGAAAGCGCCGATCTTTCCTCAACAACGCTCTACCTGTTTATTGCATGTTTTAAAGTTCCATCACTGTTCAATATTTATGCCATTTACCACCCTTTTATGGTAGTCTTGTGTTCCTATGTTTAGACACTCATAACGGCCTGGGGGACGTGAAATGTCCTTATTCCGTCGTTTTAATGGGCTTTACGTTCAACACCTAACTTCTACAAACACGACCTGTTTAATGATGTCTTTTAAAACTCCATCGTGTCATATTAGCTCATTTAACCCTTTTAGGTCTATGTTCCATACGTTTAGGACACACAAGGTAACTTGGGCGACGTGAAACGCACCATTTTGGGGGGTCGCCCCCCCTTTTAGGGGTGTTGTTCCTCGCACGTAACTATCTACATATGCGACCTATTAGCATATTTGTTAGACCTACTCTGCATTCTGCATCATACATATTAATGCTTAACCCTTTTAGGTCGTTGTTCCATAGTTTAGAGCACAGAAGGTCACTAGGGGACGTGAATGGTCCATTTCAGCAGGCGTTTTCAGTGGGTGTTTTCGCGTCGCACATACACTTCTACCTACTTATGCGACCATTTAATATTTTTAAAACACCTCCATTCTATGTATATATTATGCATCTTAAAAACCCTGTTTTAGGGTCTTTGTTCATATTGTTAACTGGACTACAGAAGGTCATCTCGATGGCGACGTGAAATGGCCATTTCAATGGCGTTTTAAGGGGTGTTTTCCAGCGACTAACTCTACCAAATCGCGACCTGTTAAAGTTTTTACCCCTTCATCATGTCATAATTATGCTTTAAACCCTTTTTAGGTCGTGTGTTCCATATGCTTTATGACCACAGGCACAATAGGAAGTGAATGGGCACTGTCGGGCGTTTTAGGGTTTTCGTGTCTAACTTCTTCAAACGTGACCTGTTATATGTTTGTAAACTCCAGCATGTCTATATTTTGATTTCAGCAACTTGAAGCCTTTTAGGCTCTTGGTCTCATATGTTTGACACACTGGTCACTTGGACGTGAAAGGCCATTTTGGAGTTTTTTAGGGGGTTTTATTATGCTACGTTCTCAAATGCACCTGTTAATGTTTTTCAATCTCCATCACGTCATATATTATGCATTTCACGCTTTTAGGTATGGGTTCTATCCGTTTAGACACACAAGGTCACTGTTGGACCCTGAAATGGTCATTATGAGCATTTTAGGAGGTTTTCGTGCGCTGAACTATCTACAAACGCACCTTTGTATTTTATTTATTCTCCCATCCTGTCATATCTTTCTGTGCATTTAAGCCTTTTAGGTCAGGTTTCCATAAACGTTTAGTAACACACAAGAGAACTATTGGTACGTTATGTCCATTTCATATGGAGTTGTTGGGGGTTTCCCCATCGCGCCTAATTTACTACAAAGTACTGTTATTTTTTATAACTTCTCATCAAGTCAATATTGTGCATTTAAGTTTTTTAGGCATGTCCATATCGTTTATAACACGACAAGGTCACTATCGTGACGTCAAATGGCCATCTCGATGCATTTAATGGGGTTTTAAGCTGCCTATCTTCTACAAACGCTGCCTGTTCTATGTTTTTAAAGTTCCATCATGGGTCATATATGGCATTTAACCCTTTTAGGTCTTTGGTTCCATTTGTTTTTAGACACTAAACGTCAACTTTGGGACGTAAATGTCCATTTCGGGGCTTTTAGGGGCTTTTCACACCTAACTTCACAAACGCGACCTAGAGTATAGTTTTTAAACCTCCTCGTGTCATACTATTCATTTAAGCCTTTTAGGTCTATGTTCCATACGTTGTGGACACGACAAGGTAACTTGCGACGTGAACGGCCATTTGGGGCTTTTAAGCGTGTTTTCCCCCTGCACGTAACTTCTACATATGCGACATATTTTATTTTTTAACCCTCCATCATCGTCATATATTTATGCATTTAAGTAAACCCTTTTAGGTCTTGTCTATATGTGTAGACACGAAAGGTCCGACTTGGGACGGATGGGCCATTCGGGGCGTTTTAGGGTTTTTTCGCACTTAACTTCGACAAACGCGAGCCTGTCTGAGATTGACCTTATTTCTTCTTCCATTCTACCTTTTCACTTTAACACATGTCAAAGATTTGCATTAAAGCCCTTTTAGGTCGTTGGTCCATAATGTTTTAGCACTACGACAGGTCACGTATGGGAACATGGAAAGGGCCAGTTCGGTGGCGTTTTAACAGGGGTTTTCTGCTTACCTCCAGCCGTCGCGTCGTCCCGTGCCACCACACGATATTCTTCCATACGCGACCTGGTTACTAGATTTTTAAACCTCGTTTTTAAAGCTCCATCATGTCATATATTATGCATTTAACCCTTTTAGGTCTTTGTTCCATTTGTTTAGACACTACAACGTCACTTTGGGACGTGAAATGTCCATTTCGGGGCGTTTTAGGGGCTTTTCACACCTAACTTCTACAAACGCGACCTATTATATGTTTTTAAACCTCCATCGTGTCATACATTATTCATTTAAGCCTTTTAGGTCTATGTTCCATACGTTTGGACACGACAAGGTAACTTTGCGACGTGAAACGGCCATTTTGGGGCGTTTTAGCGTGTTTCCGCACGTAACTTCTACATATGCGACATATTTTATATTTTTAACCCTCCATCATGTCATATATTATGCATTTAACCCTTTTAGGTCTTTGTTCTATATGTTTAGACACGAGAAGGTCACTATGGGACGTGAAATGGCCATTTCGGGGCGTTTTAGGGTGTTTTCGCACTTAACTTCGACAAACGCGACCTGTCGGATGTTTTTAACCTTTCATCATGTCAAATATTATGCATTAAACCCTTTTAGGTCTTTGTTCCATATGTTTACACACGACAAGGTCACAATGGGAAGTGAAATGGCCATTTCGGGGCGTTTTAGGGTGTTTTCGTGCCTAACTTCTTCAAACGTGACCTGTTATATGTTTGTAAACCTCCATCATGTCATATATTTTGCATTTAAGCCTTTTAGGTCTTGGTTTCATACGTTTATACACGACATGGTCACTTTAGGAAGTGAAGGGGCCATTTGGGGGTGTTTTAGGGGGTTTTCGGGCCTAACTTCTACAAAATCGACCTGTTATATGTTTTTAAAGATCCATGATGCCATATATTATGCATTTAAGCCTTTTAGGTCTTGGTTCCGTACGTTTAGACACGACAAGGTCACTTTGGGACGTGAAATGGCCATTTCTAGGCGTTGTAGAGGGTTTTCGCGCCTATCTTCCACAAACGCGACCTTTTATATGTTTTTCAAGCTCCATCATGTCATATATTACGCATTTAAGCCTTTTGGGTCTTGGTTCCTTATGTTTATACACGACATGATCACTTTGGACGTGAAAGGCCATTTCGGGGCATTTTAGGGGGTTTTCGTGCCTAACTTCTTCAAACGCGACCTGTTATTTGTTTGAAATGCTCCATCATGTCTTATATTATGCATTTAAGACTTTTAGGTCTTGGTTCCATACGTTTAGACACGAGAAGGTCACTTAGGAATGTGAAATGGCCATTTTAGAGTGTTTTAGGGGGTTTTTACGGCTGACTTCTACAAATGCGACCTGGTATATGTTTTTAAAGCTCCATCACGTCATATATTATGCATTTAAGGCTTTTAGGTATTGGTTCTATCTGTTTAGACTCAACAAGGTCACTTTGGGACGTGAAATGGTGATTATGAGGCATTTTAGGGGGTTTTCAGGCCTGACTTCTACAAAGGCAACCTGTTGTATGTTTTTAATCCTTCATAATGTCATATTCTGTGCATTTAAGCCTTTTAGGTCTTGGTTCCATACGTTTAGACACGATAAGGTCACTTTGGGACGTGAAATGGCCATTTCAAGGCGTTTTTGGGGGTTTTCGTGCCTAATTTATACAAACGCGACATGTTATATGTTTATAAAGTTTCATCAAGTCATATATTGTGCATTTAAGACTTTTAGGTCTTTGATCCATACGTTTACACACAATAACGCCAATTTGGGGCGTGAATTGGCCATTTTCGGGGTGTTTTAGGGGGTTTTCACGCCTAACTTCTATATACGCGACCTGTTATATGTTTTTAAAGCTCCATCATGTCATATATTATGCATTTAAGCCTTTTAGGTCTTGGTTCCATACGTTTAGACACGATAAGGTCACTTTGGGACGTGAAATGGCCATTTCAAGGCGTTTTTGGGGGTTTTCGTGCCTAATTTATACAAACGCGACATGTTATATGTTTATAAAGTTTCATCAAGTCATATATTGTGCATTTAAGACTTTTAGGTCTTTGATCCATACGTTTACACACAATAACGCCAATTTGGGGCGTGAATTGGCCATTTTCGGGGTGTTTTAGGGGGTTTTCACGCCTAACTTCTATATACGCGACCTGTTATATGTTTTTAAAGCTCCATCATGTCATATATTATGCATTTAAGCCTCTTAGGTCTTGGTTCCATACGTTTACACACCACAAGGTCACTTTGGGACGTGAAATGGCCATGTCACGACGTTTTAGGGGGTTTTCGCACCTAACTTCTACAAACGCGAAATTTTATATGTTTTTAAGCCTCCATCATGTCATATATTTTGCATTTAAGCCATTTAGGTCTTGGTTCCATACGTTTAGACATGACAAGGTCACTTTGCGACGTGAAAAATCTATTTTAAGGCGTTTTAGGGGGTTTTCGTGCCTAATTTCTGCAAACACGACCTGTTATATGCTTATGAAGCCCCATCAAGTCATATATTCTGCATTTAAGCCTTTTAGGTCTTGGATCCATACGTTTAGATACGAGAAGGTCAATTTGAGATGTGAAATGGCCATTTCGAGGCGTTTTAAGGGGTTTTCGCGCCTAACGTCTACAAAAGCGCCCTGTTATATGTTTTTCAAGATCCATCATGTCATATATTATGCATTAAAGCCTTTTAGGTATTGGTTCCTTATGTTTAGACGCGACAAGGTCACTTTGGGACGTGAGGCCATTTAGGGACGTTTTCAGGGGTTTTCGCGCCTGACTTCTTCATGTGCGACCAGTTATATCTTTTTAACACTCCATCATGTCATATATTATGCAGTTAAGCCTCTTAGGTCTTTGGTCAATACGCTAATACACAATATGGTCACTTTGGGATGTGAAGGGCCATTACGGGGCGTTTTAGGGGGTTTTCGCACTTAAATTCTCCACACGCGACCTGTTTTATGTTTTTAATGCTCCATTATGTCATATATTTCACATTTAAGCCTTTGAGGTCATGCTTTCGTACGTTTTGACATGACAAGGTCACTTTGGGATTTGAAATGACCATTTTGGAGTGTTTCAAGGGGTTTTTACGGCTAACTTCTACAAATGCGACCTGTTATATGTTTTTAAAGCTCCATCACGTCATATATTCTGCATTTAAGCCTTTTAGGTCTTGGTTCCATACGTTTATACACGACAAGGTCACTTTGGGACGTGAAATGGCCTTTTCGCGGCGTTGTAGAGGGTTTCCGCTCCTATCTTCTGCTAACGCGACCTGTTATATGTTTTTAATGCTCCATCATGTCATATATTATGTATTTAAGCCTTTTATGTCTTGATTCCATACGTTTATACACGACATGGTCACTTTGGGACGTGTAGGTGCCATTTCGGGGTGTTTTAGGGGGTTTTCATGCCTAACTTCGACAAACGTGACCTGTTACATGTTTTTAAACTTCCATCATGTCATATATTATGCATTTAAGCCTTTTAGGTCTTGGTTCCATACGTTTAGACACGACAAGGTCACTTTGGGACGTGAAATGGCCATTCCGGGGCGTTGTAGAGGGTTTTCCCGCCTATCTTCTACAAACGCGACCTATTATATGTTTTTAAAGCACCATCATGTCATATATTATGCGTTTAACCCTTTTGGGTCTTGGTTCCATATGTTTATACACGACATGGTCACTTTGGAAGTGAAAGGCCATTTCGGGGCGTTTTATGGGGTTTTCACGCCTAAAATCTTCGAACGCAACCTGTTATGTGTTTTTAAACCTCCATCGTGTCATATACTCTGCATTTAAGACTTTTAGGTCTTGGTTGCATATGTTTAGAGACGACAAGGTCACTTTGGGACGTGAAATGGACATTTGGGGGCGTTTAGGGTGTTTTCGCACCTAACTTCTACAAGCACGACCTATTAGATATTTTTGACCCTCCATCATGTCATATATTATGCATTTAAGCTTTTTAGGTGTTGGTTCCATATGTTTAGACACGACAAGGTCAATTCAGGACGTGAAATGGCCATCTCGGGGCGTTGTAGGGGGTTTTAGCGCCTATCTTCTACAAACGCTACCTTTTATATGTGTTTAAAGCTCCATCATGTCATATATTATGCATTTAACCCTTTTAGGTCTTTGTTCCATATGTTTAGACACTGCAACGTCACTTTGGGTCGTGAAATGTCCATTTCGGGGCGTTTTTGGGGGTTTTCACACCTAACTTCTACTAACGCGACCTGTTATATGTTTCTAAACCTCCATCATGTCATATATTATGTATTTAATCCTTTTAGGTCTTGGTTCAATATGTTTATACAGGATATGGTCACTTTGGGACGTGAAGGGCCATTAGGGGGCGTTTTAGGGGTTTTTCGCGCCATACTTCTACAAACGCGACCTGTTATATGTTCTTAATGCTCCATCATCTCATATATTATGCATTTTAGCCTTTTAGGCCTTGGTTCCGTCCGTTTAGACACGACAAGGTCTCTATGGGACGTGAAATGGCCATTTCGGGGTGTTTTAGGGGGTTTTCGTGCCTAACTTCTACAAACTTGACCTGTTATTTGTTTTTAAAGCTCCATCATGTCACATATTATGCATTTAAGCCTTTTAGGTATTGGCTCCATATTTTTAGACACGACAAGGTCACTTTGGGACGTGAAATTGCCATTTTCGGGCATTGTATGGGGTTTTCGTGCCTAATTTCTGCAAACACAACCTGTTATATGCTTATGAAGCTCCATCAAGTCATATATGGTAACTTTGCGACATGAATGGCCATTACGGGGCGTTTTAGGGGGTTTTCGCGCCTAACTTCTACAAACGCGACGAGTTATATGTTTTTAGAGCTCTATCATGTAATATATTATGCATTTAAGCCTTTTAGGTCTGGGTTCAATACGTTTATACAGGATATGGTCAATTTGGGGCGTGAAGGGCAATTACAGGGCGTTTTAGGGGGTATTCGCGCCTAACTTCTACAAACGCAACCTATTGTATGTTTTTAATCCATCATCATGTCATATTTTGTGCCTTTAAGCCTTTTAGGTCTGGGTTCCATACGTTTAGACACGACAAAGTCACTTTGGGATGTGAAATGACCATTTCGAGGGCGTTTTTGTGGGTTTTGGCGGCTAACTTCTACAAATGCACCTTGTTATATGTTTATAAAGCTCAATCATGTCATATATTATGCATTTAAGCCTTTTAGGTCTTGGTTCCATACGTTTATACACGACATGGTCACTTTGGGACGTGAAGGGGCCATTTCAGGGTGTTTTAGGTGGTTTTCGCGCCTAAGTTCTAGAAAAGCGACCTGTTATATGTTTTTGAAGATCCATCATGTCATATATCATGCATTTAAGTTTTTAAGGTATTGGTTCCATACGTTTAGACACGACAAGGTCACTTCGGGACGTGAAATGGCCATTTCGGGGCATTGTAGGGGGTTTTAGCGCTTATCTTTTACAAACGCGACCTGTTATATGTTTGTAAACCTCCATCAAGTCATATATTTTGCATTTAAGCCTTTTAGGTCTTGGTTTCATACGTTTAAACACGACACGGTCACTTTGGAACGTGAAATTGCCATTTTAGGGCGTTTTTGGGGGTTTTCATGCCTAATTTCTTCAAACACGACCTGTTATGTGTTTATAAAGCTCCATCAAGTCATATATTATGCATTAAGCCTTTTAGCTCTTGGTTCCATACGTTTAGACACGACAAGGTCACTTTACGACGTGAAATGGCCATTTCGGGGAGTTTAATGGGGTTTTCTCGCCTAACTTCTACCAAAGCGACCTGTTATATGTTTTTAAAGCTCCATCATGTCACATATTATGCATTTAAGCCTTTTAGGTACTGCTTCCATACGTTCAGACACAACAAGGTCACTTTGGGACGTGAAATGGCCATTTCGTTGCGTTATAGGGAGTTTCCGCTCCTATCTTCTACTAACGCGACCTTTTTTAATGCTCCATCATGTCATATATTATGTATTTAAGCCTTTTATGTCTTGGTTCCGTACGTTTATACACGAAATGGTCACTTCGGGACGTGTAGTGGCCATTTCGGGGTGTTTTAGGGGGTTTTCGTACCTAACTTCAACAAACGTGACCTGTTACATGTTTTTAAACTTCCATCATGTCATATATTATGCATTTAAGCCTTTTAGGTCTTGGTTCCATACGTTTAGACACGACAAGGTCACTTTGGGACGTGAAATGGCCATTTCGGGGCGTTGTAGAGGGTTTTCGCGCCTATCTTCTACAAACGCGACCTATTATATGTTTTTAAAGCACCATCATGTCATATATTATGCGTTTAAGCCTTTTTGGTCTTGGTACCATATGTTTATACACGACATGGTCACTTTGGACGTGAAAGGCCATTTCGGGGCGTTTTATGGGGTTTTCGCGCCTAACTTCTACAAACGCAACCTGTTATGTATTTTTAAACCTCAATTGTGTCATATATTCTACATTTAAGACTTTTAGGTCTTGGTTGCAAATGTTAAGACACGATAAGGTCACTTTGGGACATGAAATGGACATTTGGGGGCGTTTTGTAACACCCTGGTTTTCTCCTTCCTAAAACTACTAACATTTCCGGAAAACATTTATAAAATAATCGAGCCCCAACTACTTTAGAAAACCAAAGCATTACCGCCCCGTGAAAACGGCTAAGGCATTTACCAAAGTACTACAGCGGAAGACTTAACTTTTAAAAACAAACCAAAACAACTTAATTAAAAAAAACTTCAAAACCAAATTCCTTGATACTTTATAACAACTTGGAACCGACATAACGGCCCTT